>OX465101.1:1994496-2105871 GCA_949987565.1 Luidia sarsii | reverse complement strand
GGGGGAAAGATCAAAGAGAGAAGTGGAGGAGTGAACAACTGCATGGTGTTAGTCATTACCCTATAATTTATATATTTGTGAAATTCTTTTTTTTCCATTTGTACATTTATTCAAAGGTCATAAATCACCGTGGACAAAATGAATGTCCATTTTGGCCGAAGAAATTACACATCGGTGCATTACCAATGAGCAATATACGGCGAAGAATACGACGTGCCTGTATATAGGTTGTTAATGATTACCATTGGTTCTTCAATGATAGTACAGCACGAGCGACACTGCACGCTCTTTCGGCGGTATTTATACACGCACGCACTTTGCTCCGTGTCTCCGCGACACGGGGCACGCAGCTAATGTATATAATCGTTGGTACCGTTTGTTTGGCGGAGTCGTGACGTCATCGGCTCGGTAGGCCTCAGAAGAAAGGTGCTGTAGTTTTTTTCCCCTAATTCCGAAGCCGGGCTTTCTTTTTCCCTTGTGTAACTTGAATAATAATCAATCCTATATCCACGGCGAGGGGAAAACAAAAGCTAGTAATTGACGTCATTACGAAGTGGTGTTGTTTTTTTATACGCCGACACTGATGGGTTACGCCACGCCTTTTCCAAAGGTGAATGCACCTTTTAAGGACATTGCCCCCACCCCAGTGCCCGTCCACTCTTCTTCCTACCTTTTGGATCTATTTTTTTTTATATAGTGACATGTGCTGGCGATTTGAAAGCAGTGAGTCGTTATGAGGAAGGTTTTTCGTTATGGTGATGGCAAGTGTTTGTTGATCGGGTGGGGTTTTTTGGGTCGATTCCTTCCGCTTGCTCTCACCCTCTGATGTTTTCTATCCTTACATTTCTCTTCGTGTTGGTTTAGTTTGGTTTGGTTATACGTTCGTTCCATTCCATTCCATTCCATTCCATTCCATTCCATTCCATTCCATTCCATTCCATTCCATTCCATTCCATTCCATTCCATTCCATTCCATTCCATTCCATTCCATTCCATTCCATTCCATTCCATTCCATTCCATTCCATTCCATTCCATTCCATTCCATTCCATTCCATTCCATTCCATTCCATTTCATTCCTTTTCATTCCTTTTCATTCCATTCCATTTCATTCCTTTTTCATTCCATTTCATTTCATTCCATTTCATTCCATTACATTCCATTTCATTCCATTCCATTCCATTTCATTCCGATCCATTCCATTCCATTTCATTCCTTTCCATTTCAGTCCATTTTCTTTCATTCCGATCCCTTCCATTTCATTCTGTTTAATTCTATCCCATTCCGTTTCATTCCATTTCATTCTGATTCATTTCGATCCATTCCATTCCATTTCAGTCCATTCCGTTCCATTCCAATCATTCCATTCCATTTCAGTACATTCCGTGTCATTCCGATCCTTTCCATTTAATTCCGTTCCATTTCATGTCATTCCATTGTATTCCGTTTAATTCCATTTAATCACAATCCATTTTATTCCATTTCATTTCATTCCTTTCCATTCCAAACTATTCCATTTCATTCCATTTCATTCCGTTTCATTCCGTTCCGTCCCATTTCATTCCGTTCCATTCCGAACTATTCCGTTCCATCCCATTTCATTCCGTTCCATTCCGAACTATTCCGTTCCATCCCATTTCATTCCGTTCCATTCCGAACTATTCTGTTCCATTCCGAACTATTCCGTTCCATCCCATTTCATTCCGTTCCATTCTGAACTATTCCGTTTCATTCCATTTCATTCCGTTTCATTCCGTTCCATCCCATTTCATTCCGTTCCATTCCAAACTATTCTGTTCCATCCCATTTCATTCCGTTCCATTCCGAACTATTCCGTTCCATCCCATTTCATTCCGTTCCATTCCGAACTATTCCGTTCCATCCCATTTCATTCCGTTCCATTCCGAACTATTCCGTTCCATTCCGAACTATTCCGTTCCATCCCATTTCATTCCGTTCCATTCCGAACTATTCTGTTCCATTCCGAACTATTCCGTTCCATCCCATTTCATTCCGTTCCATTCCGAACTATTCCGTTCCATTCCGAACTATTCCGTTCCATCCCATTTCATTCCGTTCCATTCCGAACTATTCCGTTCCATTCCGAACTATTCCGTTTCATTCCATTTCATTCCGTTCCATCCCATTTCATTCCGTTCCATTCCGAACTATTCCGTTCCATCCCATTTCATTCCGTTCCATTCCGAACTATTCCGTTCCATCCCATTTCATTCCGTTCCATTCCGAACTATTCTGTTCCATTCCGAACTATTCCGTTCCATCCCATTTCATTCCGTTCCATTCTGAACTATTCCGTTTCATTCCATTTCATTCCGTTTCATTCCGTTCCGTCCCATTTCATTCCGTTCCATTCCAAACTATTCTGTTCCATCCCATTTCATTCCGTTCCATTCCGAACTATTCCGTTCCATCCCATTTCATTCCGTTCCATTCCGAACTATTCCGTTCCATCCCATTTCATTCCGTTCCATTCCGAACTATTCCGTTCCATTCCGAACTATTCCGTTCCATCCCATTTCATTCCGTTCCATTCCGAACTATTCTGTTCCATTCCGAACTATTCCGTTCCATCCCATTTCATTCCGTTCCATTCCGAACTATTCCGTTCCATTCCGAACTATTCCGTTCCATCCCATTTCATTCCGTTCCATTCCGAACTATTCCGTTCCATTCCGAACTATTCCGTTTCATTCCATTTCATTCCGTTCCATCCCATTTCATTCCGTTCCATTCCGAACCATTCCGTTTCATTCCATTTCATTCCGTTCCATCCCATTTCATTCCGTTCCATTCCGAACCATTCCGTTTCATTCCATTTCATTCCGTTCCATCCCATTTCAATCCGTTCCATTCCGAACCATTCCGTTTCATTACGCTCAATCGCGTTTCACTTCGTATTTCATTTCGTGTTCTATTATCTGTTTTCTTCTTTTGAGTTTGCACCCCCCCCCATCTCCGTCCAGTAGGCTTTTAGAGAGTGGGCTTCGGTTGCAGCGTGTCTCTCTGTTGCCTCATGTCCGTGTTGATGTGCTGGTGGCATCTCTTATACCGCGGCTCTCCCGGTTGCGCTCAGGCATGCGTTGCCTGCGGACATCGGCGACTGAAGAGCGGGAACTCGGGACCCTATAAATAGTCAAGCAACGCCCGACTCACCGAATGTTATCGAACGCATCAGCTGGCGAGCGTACAGGTGTCCCTGTAATTCTCAATAATGGGACGTGTTTTTTTCCCAAGACACTCGCCGTGAATGCGGGGTTAGCCTCGACGTGCACTTTCCGGGATTTTTTTTCCCCCACTCCTCCTCGTGTTTTCCTCTTCTCCTCCTTTCCCATTTTCTCCTCCCCGCCTCCTCTTTACCCTTCTCCCCCCTTCGCCTTCCCCCTCCTCTTTCGTCTCCTTGTCCATCCTCTTCGTATTCTTCTTCTTCTTCTCCTCCTCATCTTTCTTCTTCTTGTTCCTGCTTTTTTTCTGTGATATTCTTGTTTTTGTTTTTCATAAAGCTGGGACTAGACTTTGTTCTGGTCCTCGATCTCTCGCGTCTTCTCGGAGGAGATTGTGAATAATGTAAAAAAAAATTATAAGACTTGAAGATCTGCATGGTAAGGACGCTTAATCTGTCCAGTCTCTCTTCTGACAAATCTTAAACTCTTTACTTGACTTTTCCCTAGTGGACCTTTGTCTGACGAAAATCAAACCCTCGTGATTTTCTGTCTCAGGATTAGCTGCTCGCGTAAGCGAGACATGGTGTTATACCTCTGTCCCTGGAGAGATCTGTCACCGGTTTATTTTCAAGAACTAATTTGACAACTCCCTTTCAATTGACTTCGGTTTTGTTTTACAAAACACCTCTCATATATTTTCACTATTATACTTATTATTTTCTCCTATGTTTATCGCTTAATTTTGTTATAATTATTCATTTATTTAATTTATTATTTTCAATTCTTTTATTTGTAAAAAACGTTTATTTAGTTTGGTTTGTTTTTCTGTTATTTTTAAAGGAATGCAATAAAGTTTTCCTTTTGAAAAGTCAAAAATGTATCTTCTACTTCTTCGTCTTCTTCTTCTTCCTCTTCTTCTTCTTCTTCTTCTTCTTCTTCTTCTTCCTCTTCTTCTTCTTTCTCCTCAATTTCCCTAGGCCATATTTCCTGCTTGACATATTCAAGCACCTGAATAAAGTACATGTACTGGATGCATTTCATTGATGAATGGACGTGTCCTCGCATTAACGATGTAATAAGTGGCGTGCGAAGTTAATATTCAACCAGAAAATATAGATAATATCTCTAAGGCGTGTGCATCAAAATACCACCGTGCGTATTCTCTAGAGATTACGACTACGTCTGTTCGTCGGAATTCGTCAGAATTCGCATTGATTTCTCCGAGGAACAGGATTTTGCAAACGTATTAAAATGCCCAATCACTCTCATCCCCCAAAAGGGAGAAAGATCACGCGAACCGGCTTGAACAGTTTCGTTCTAGACAAGAAGACGGCAGTGATGCAACGCGCTTCTGATGGCGACCGCTCTATATACAAAGGGTATAGGCCTATACATGTACATATCGGGCGGCAGTGCGGAATCTCGAAGAAGGGCATCATTAAAATGGTGACGGTCGAATGCGTGTGTATATATAGCGGCCATATTCAACAGATAGTTGTCGGCCTCGAACGCCTGTGCAATCACTGCCAATGTGTTTGTTTGCGGCAGGGACCAATTTGTATTCATTTGGCGGCTACCCCTTTATCGATTCCCTGCCGCCACTCCCCTCTTCCCCTCCCCTCCCCCACCCCTCCCCTCACCTCCCCCACCCCCTGACCTCCCTCCCCAGAAGCTCAGGCAATCCGTTCTGATGGAGTTTATAGACAGAAATGGTGGCGTGCCAATCCCCACAGAGCCCGTATAGGCACGCCACCATTTCATAGGCATTAATAGGCATAAAGGGGTATGATGCAATTCATTGTAATGATAATGTATCGTGGCGGAGAACGTGTATTTCTTGGCGCGATTTGTACGTGGCATACCATATACGATAAAACGTCTATTTCTCAGGAGATCGGCCGATTCTTAAAAAAAACACCGTAGGTCTAGGCCTATATAAATCATGAAAATCCGTGGCTATTATTGGCATCGTACCTGGTGGGTAAGCTGCACATAACGTTCAGCCTCCTTTGCAGCGGCGCCTGGTCAGTACAGTAGCCTGTAAACTATAATAATGCATGTCTGAGCTTACTGCCCGCTGTTCCTGAGATATCTTCTATACCGGTGTAGCGGTCTGTCCTGGTCCCATGCTCAGATGAGACCGTAACCATATATGAATAAAAACGTCATGCGCATTGCATAATGGTAGTTGTCCATTTCAAAGGCCGTGCTGAGTCGATACGGCAATTGGCAATGCAGCGCTTTCAGGCACGTTCGTTGACCCGTAGTTATTTACCAACTTGCTCAGTACGGAGCCTAGTACCTAGGCCTACAACTTGCCGTTTTACATTGGGGAAGAAATGATA
Source organism: Luidia sarsii (assembly GCA_949987565.1). NCBI lineage: Eukaryota > Metazoa > Echinodermata > Asteroidea > Paxillosida > Luidiidae > Luidia > Luidia sarsii. Next base: position 2,100,345 of record OX465101.1, on the reverse strand, counting down.
CAGTTGTTCCCCGTAATAAGGGTGTATCGATTGACTTCATACAATCAAAAGCAAATTGTGTTCGTTCGCGGAAAATCATAAACAACATTCAAATGAAGGGCGCCCTTACGTGCTTGGTTCACTGACTCATCTGAGCACGCCGAGCAGCTGAGAACGTTGCTGTAACGTGCTGAGGTGAGCCAGTGACGTCACGGCTCAACTCAGCACGGGAGCCCGTCTGAGATCGTTACACCGCCAATCATTTCGCTCCTCCATCGCTGTGCATCCCTACTGCCTACAGAGCGAAGAGCTTGCTGAACTACGACGGCAGCGTTCTACCAGTACAGCTGCTACTGCATGGACTCTGGAATAGACCGCGTAACTCTCGTGGTGAAAAGGGTCACCGTACACTTCCGGGCACCTCCGCGCCGCCTGCTATAGGAGATTAACGCGTGCCCAATTTTTGACGGGTCGGATTATTTCGGTCGTGTCAGCGTGATTTTTGACGTCAAAATGCGGCTTATTCTAGGATCGTCAGGGAATAAATGCATGTTTACTCCACTGCTGCAATCTTCAACAACGAATCTGGCTGGCGTGTCAACGGGTTTGTCGATATTTACTCCCGAAATTGGTTCTCTTGAAAAACGTGCACTGACTGTTGGTATACACGAACGTACAATACAATAGTTCCCCGACAAGAGTAATGGACCGAGTCTCCATCCGCTGACGTCACCAAGGACGTCCTCCACGGGGGCGTGGCTGTTCCCCCTTCCAAACTTAAATACTTTTTTAAAACTCTTTCCCATAGTTTAAAATTCGGAAAAAATGCATGGATGTATTTTACTGACACCATAGTATTATTTGAAATAATAAAAACGAATTCCAAAATGCATTGCAGTTGACCTTTAAAGTTCTATTAATGTTGCTGTGCGTGCTCTCATACATGCAGCGTATCTGTGCGCTCGTGAGATCATTTGATTTCCCGCCAGCGCTGTTTGTCCAGTTTTACCGCAGCTGGTGGGTTTGGCGGCTTGGTAGGAAAACAAAATAAATGGAACAAAAGACGCGCGATTTCTTGTAGAAAATAGAGAGGTTTGGCACGCGCTCGGATACACGTACGTGCACGAATACGGTCACCGTGTCCGTATGTGTGACCCAGCACAGCATAATGAGGAATAACCCCACTGTTGAGATTTTGAGGTTTTCTAATGATGTGAAAGAGTATACCATTAGCTTTCAAATGATATCAAAATATAATATCCTCTAATACTTAAAATTTCCAAAAATACAAACAAAGAAAATTGATTTGTTATCCAATTGTGAAGATACTTTAACTTCAGGCGTTGTTTACTCAAAAAGTGTTTTGGTAAGATATTCCTCATGTCGTTGTGCCGGGTCACATATGTTAGAGCGCATGCTGATCTTTGTTTTGGCAAACCGAATCCGGCCGCTTGAGGGAGCCATCAGTCAAAATGGCGGCGCTCATGAGTCCGTTCAGAAGTCACATTATTTGGACTATTTTTGTTTCGCACTTATTTGGTGGTAGATCAGGACACCTTCGATTCATGCACTTGGACAATTAACCCATGTGGTGGAATTTGGTAATCCACGATTTAAACAGCCATTATTAACGTTGAACAAGATATCTGTCTTTTTGAAATCGCAGTGGCTGTTGTTACGGCAGTCGTCCGTGTGGTTCCCTGACTTGATTGTATTTCGTCAGCATTGCAGGCTGGTTGAACCAGTCTATTAGCTGATAGTCTGGTTCCAAGAGCTAAACATCCTGACAAATACTGTGAAGTCAGGGAACCACACGGACGACTGCCGTAACAACAGCCACTGCGTTTTTGAAATACATTCATGAATGGCTGTTTCTTCCAAGCGTTCGCAAAACAAGTGTGCTACGGATACACGTCAGAGAAGCACGCAAAGTAATGACGTATCCTACATGCACGTAAGCGTTTTCGTAGTCATGCGAAGCGGACGTCATTCGTATCTTCTGTGCTCTTGTAACTTCCTTCGTGTCATTGATCCCTTCGTAAACATTCGCACTCGATTGTTTGCAATCTAAAAAAAAAAGAGGTTCATTTCAAACGGATTCTTTTCTCAGTGATTTGTATTAGAACCACTGCCAGATTTGTAATATTTCAATCCGTAACTGGATAAGATCGGTTTATCTGTTGATCCGAGACCAAAAGTAACAATTAGGCCGACTGATGAGTGACAACAATTGCATTTCGATTTAGAGATGGCAGGGTCTGCTATTTCCATCGAAATGGATGGACAACTTTCCCAGAGACGAAAGTGGAGCGACTCTACATTGAACGGCGTTGTACTTTCTCAAAATGCGCCTCGATCTCCTGAAATCGGACTGGCATCAAGCGATGACGCGTCAAGCTATATAAGGAGTCAATTTGTTGGGGCCGGGCGATAAGCCTTAGCCAGAGTCCCCATCCACATCAATCTCGGCTTCTCCGGACTCTCTCCAATCCGAGTCATTCGACCAGCTATTTGGATGTGTCTGTGTGTGGTATTTTGTTTAGGGCTTTTTGGAGGGCGGGATAGGCCTATATCTGACCCGGCACAGCATAATGAGGAATAACCCCCACTTTTGAGATTTTGAGATTTTCTAATGATGTGAAAGAATATACCATTAGCTTTCAAAATAATGATATAAAAATTATTTCCGCGTGAACTTGTAAATAGTACAAGGGGACTTCGCTCGTTCATTTGGTACCAGACACAATAATAGCAGCGCCATTCTAACTCCTCGAAAGCGGCCATTCAAAAAGGCAGGAACTTTACATTTTTAATGAAAACAGTACACAGACACTCCATCGAAATCCTTGTTTCTTCAACATTTAGAGACAGATTTCGGAAAAATCCTTCGGACATAATTTTCTCCAATACATTAACTTTCCGAAAATACCCCTCCACCAATTTATTTTTATCGAATTGTGAAGATACTTTGACTTCAGGCGTTGTTTACTCGAAAAGTGTTTTGGTAGGATATTCCTCATGTCGCTGTGCCGGGTCACATATGCCGTGGCAATACAGCTGGGCCTAACGCCATCGATCGTGCCCCGTAACCCAATTACGTTCAGATACGCTGACCGCACGCCGAATAGCTAATTAACGACCGCTAGATTCCGTTCAAGTATTTGTTGAAGTTTATTTATTTGGGCTGGGTTTTTGCGAACCGGCGAGTAATTAACCTCGATGCAGTGTGCCGGACGATAGCCCTTGCGCAAGGAGACACGGTTTTGCCTTCTTATCTTTGGGTACTTTTTTTCACGATTTATTCAGTCAATCAGTCGCCCATTTTTTCCCCAATTGTTTTTGGAGTGTGACCTGATTGATATGCATAATTATTATTGATTTTTTTTTTTTTTTTTTTTTTTTTTTTTAGTTTATTTTATTTCTTTTTCCACAGCATCAACCAACAAAGCACATATCACAGAATGTACATCACAAAGAATGAATAGGCAAAATTAATAGGGAGATGACTGGCACATTAAGTGATAACTTAATAAAAATAAACAATGAATGCGATACTGCAGAGGGACCCATCAAGAAGCACAGCTTTTAAGTGTTGGGCCCCATTGCAACACTTGCACTGAGCCGGAAAAGGAATGCTCATGCTAATTTAGACCGTAGACGGTAGGGAGAGGGCTCAATGCAAGTGAAGCAATCAATCAATAGATCACAAATCCTTAGTATTAACACAAAACACATAGAAAACTATACACAAGGACTAATTAGATACATTATACACTTAGCAGAGAAAACCAAAACGAATTTGAGGAATAGGCAATGATTGGGAAATACAGCGAAATATGTCGCCGTTAGATAGTAATGTGATTCAGCTACTAAAAAAAAAATAAAAAAAAAATAGAGTAGATAATACATGTCAACTTCAACTCTCGAAATCAGAGATATGATTTCAAAAGGTTAGATTTAAACTCACGTTTAAAGGTGGAGAGGTTTTTTGAGGTTTTAAGTTGGTCAGTGAGTGAGTTCCAAAGTTAAATAAAGTATCTCCCCTTGAAACGTCATCCATTAATTAATTAATTTATTCATTAATTTATTCATTCAGCCCGTGGTGTAGTAATACATTTTTAAAAAACCTTTTGCTTTAAAAAAAAATCAATTATTATTATTATTATTATTATTATTGGTTTATTTCAAAATAAAATCATCGCAGTCAAAGACTGAATTGCGTTTTTATATAACACTAAAAAGGTATGTAAAAAACAAGACATTCAGTATAAGAAAGATTTTAAAAAGGAAAATAAAAGACTATTACATTCACATCAAAAGAGAGGAATACAGGACAAAAACAGTTAGAAGACGAAAGGACACCAAACAAATTACAATGATTAAAATGCATTTTCAATAATCACGCAAAACCTAAAATTGGAACTCGCCCCTCGTAGTACCAACCCGAAATAGTCTTATAAATACGAAGTAATTTTCATACCACTTTATAATTAAAAGCAAAAGCGTTATAATGCACACGATACACAGTTCAGTTTGCATTCATTAGATCCTGCGTGAGTTATCTTAGCTTATTCGAAAAGGATAATCATGCGATAGGGCCTAACGTCCCTCAATCATCCTTTTGAGACAGACCATTTTTATTATTATTAATTTTCTGTCATCCGATACACCCTTTTGTGCTCGTATGATTATTCCACAAGCTCGTTTTATCCGCACACGGCCAGTACGGCCGTGTGGGTGGTTTCAGTTACACGTATATGCACGTCATAATCTTGCCAGGTCGTATACGGTACGCGTTCCCCAGCCGTTCGACCCATGGACCCACGAGCGCTGCACAATAACATGTACCGGTACTGGAGCGTGCAGAGCGAAATATTATTCATTGTGATTTTTTTTATCTGAATCACACCGCAGCAAAACAGAGAAACAAAAATGTATGCACGTTCGGTGACCACACGGATAGGAGCCGAAGGGAAGCACAATGATTAGCATCCGTACGTCGCCCGGTCCAACATATGCATGGAATAGCGCACCTGTGAACATTTCAGCTCAATCCGCCAACCGAGTCTCGTGAAAATAGTGAAAACTGCTCCATTTGTTTCGCGAAAATGCAGCATTCACAGAAATGTTCCGAAAAATCGTTTAGATCTAGGGGTGTGACGTAAACGATTTCTTTACTCCTTTCTCCAAAAAGTACATAATTTTAAACAGAAATTTTTCAGTGCGAGGTTTCTACTATAACTATCTTCAAACTGTATAAGTTTCATGTAAATCTGTGAACATTTCTGTCTTTCGATCTCACCAATGTTGTGTAGGGGCTTTAATCGATAGATTCTTCGTTTTGATTTGGGCACGAATCATGTTTGTGTGTTCGCCCTGTTTATTGAATACTACAGTATAGCAGTCTATAGGCCTAACATTCCGCCGATACAAAACAGAGATTCTTGCAAAAGGATTATCTGGCTCATTCAGGGAGACTGTGCCCGTTGGGAGTATCGGGCGACTGTATACGGTTTTGATGTCGTATAAAAAAATCACTGGAAATGAGCGCCATCTATAATGCAGGTCGGCTGCGTAACGTCCGTGAAATCACGACCCTCCGGAGCGAAAACAGAAGGAAACAAATCAAGGCGTTGTTTGTCTTCAGTCTTCAGTTGTGGCACCGTTAGTCAGAACGAATTGCCGCCACGGCTACATCTTGTTGACGTTACACGGCACAAGGCCAATATTACTGACTGGAAGGTTTACCCGCCTGCATGCCTGTCTCCCTGCCTGTCTCCCTGTCTCCCTGCCTCCCTGCCTCCCTGCCTCCCTGCCTCCCTGCCTCCCTGCCTCCCTGCCTCCCTGCCTCCTTGCTTCCCTGCCTCCCTGCCTCCCTGCCTCCCTGCCTCCCTGCCTCCCTGCCTCCTTGCCTCTCTGCCTCCCTACCTCCCTACCTCTCCCCCTCCCTGCCTCCCTGCCTCCCTGCCTCCCTGCCTCCCTGCCTCCCTGCCTCCCTGCCTCAATGCCTCCCTGCCTCCCTGCCTCCCTGCCTCCCTGCCTCCTTGCCTCCCTGCCTCCCTGCCTCCCTGCCTCCCTGCCTCCCTGCCTCCCTGCCTCCCTGCCTCCCTGCCTCACTGCCTCACTGCCTCACTGCCTCCCTGCCTCCCTGCCTCCCTGCCTCCCTGCCTCCCTGCCTCCCTGCCTCCTTGCCTCCCTGCCTCCCTGCCTCACTGCCTCACTGCCTCACTGCCTCCTTGCCTCCCTGCCTCCCTGCCTCCCTGCTTCCCTGCCTCCCCCCTACCTGCCTTCGCTCCCTGCCTGCCTGCCTATAAAAGCTGTACGCCCGCCTTGCTTTCACTGCGAGGTTGTAACTATGGCGATAGCTGCGGCTGTGACGGCACCGTGGAATAACGTCTGAAATAATGATCATTTTCTTATGCGGGCTCTCGAGGCAGACGAATCAGTCATGTTTACAAAAATCCACACTTCATCCAAAATGGATGGCGGAGAGACACAACCACATCGGGCATTCAATCTCGATCAGTTTACTTCCGTGCCAGGCGTGCACAATGACAACGGGATGAGGAAATTGGGTGGTTTAAGATAAGCCACAGGAACGCGAGGCCTGCGATGAGCTTTCATCGCATCAATTATCACGCCATAGTGAAGCGCCCAGAAAGACTACGTGAAAGCGTTTGTAGATTAAGTGCTCTGATACGCGGAGCCATATCCGACTCCGCTGGCTGGCTACAGCTGCCACTAACGCACTCGTCCATGGGAGATGGCTTGCAGCCTCCCCCCCCCATTATAGGCGCGTGTAATCAGAAGCCGTATAGCTCGGTTAATTCGGTGTTCGTGGCGGGTTTGGGTGTTGTGCGCGATGGCGCTGTTTGCGGCGGGGGGCTGCGAGGCTTATGATACCGCGGCGTGGCCCGATGTAACGAAATCCGCAACTAGACACCGAATTCGAGAGCCATGGACGCGTGCCGCGGGGATCTATCGCGGTTGTCGGTGACGACGGTTACGGCGCCTTTGCGAGCCGTATTGACGGCACCTAAAAATGTACTTATGACCTGGTGGCTATGCCGAAGCAACGCTGGCAGTCCTAAGGAGAGAGAGGGGAGAGAGAAAGGGGGTGTGCGACAAAGGGAGAGAGGAAGGGGAAGAGAAAGAGGGAGGAGGAAGAGGGGTGGTGAAAGACACGTGTGGAGAGAAAGAGAGAAAGTGGAACGAGAGAAAGAGAGGGGAGAGGGAGAGAGAAGGAAGGAGGTAGGAATCAATAGAGGGGAGAAATAAGAAAGGAAGAAAAGTAGCTACCATTCGTGGCCTACTTTATAAAAGGCTCGCTCGATCTATTCTGCACCATGATAAAAACTAATGCTATTGTTGAACGGCGGCCTATTCAATATTGGTCGACTCTCTCCATTCCCAGCGACTATTGTTGTATTCCCCTCTTCACACACACGCGCACACACCGACCACCAACACACGCAGCCATGCACTCTCATTCCCCTTCGCCTGCAAGACTTGCATCCAACCCGCCAAGATGGCCTCAGATTTCCCCCCACGATTTCACCGTCCATTTTAGAACCTTCTTTCCTCCCTATCGCACTCCGCAGCTCCGCTCCCTCCCTGTTGCCGCTCTGCACACCCGCATTAACATCAATGCCGTTGCCATGGTAATTGTGATGGCGAACCGAGCTGACGATGGCGCGGCGATGTTTTTCGCGGGTTTTTTTTTTCCCCTTCCCCTCCTCGCATGGCGCCGCTGCTGTTGTCAAGAGGCTGCGCATCTGCTTTGTCCCGTTGCCTGGCTGCGCTGAAGCAGGTCAGAGGGTTGGCTGGAGGCAAGAGGTCAAGGGTCAGCCACAGGTGCGCCGCAACACTGGTGACCGGCTGTTGCTCGGGACTGCCTGCAATAATTACAATCGCATAATACCGCGCGGATCTTTTTTTATTTTCGTACATACCTTGGCGAGGCAGTATAACGCGTAAGGCGCGCTGACCACGTAGCACGGTGTCATTTTATTAATCCACGAAAGCATTAATAGCATCCGCATCATAATATACTATGGAATGGTTTACTGTGCATGGGTAATGATTGCCAGTCGTGAATATTACAGTTCCGATTGAGACGCTCTTTGAGGAATTCCGCCGCGCCCAGAAAGGCGACGTGCGACTCATTTCATTTGCCGGGATGCTGCAATTATTTCAAAACAGATTATTGAACGAGCGCTCGACAAGGGTTTCGAACTGACTCGAGAACCTTCATTTTCAAGAAAACAGAAAGTAGGGGCCTTTTTCCAAAACACGGCTTGGGCTCCGGCTCCGGCTTCGTCTCTGTTATCCAAGAGCAGAAAACACAGGTTGGAGTTCTTTGTTGAGGTTGAAGCTTCGGATTCTTTTTCAAAACGCAGTGTAACGTTCAAAAACAAAGCCAAAGGCCTCCCGTTTTCATGTCTTGTACTTGAAAATGGACGAAACAAAGAAAGACAAGGCCGGAGCCTGAGCCTAAGCCGGGTTTTGGAAAAGGGCCTAGGAAAATTGGAATCGGTAAATAGAGTGACCTCTTTCTGCATAAAAATGCAAAAGTAGATCAACGGTGAACAATATGGAACTGTTTGGGAATATCTCCAGGCCCTTTAGATGCCATTATTGTGTCACATAGCTACTAGTAGTTTATTGGTTCCATCTTATAACTCCATCTTGCGACAACTTCGATCGGACGCTCGCTTGAGGGCACAGGAGAACTGGTTCACTCATTGTAGGCCTAGACAAGGTTTCGGATTGCAAAATAAACAGTACATGAAAATGTCCATGCAGGGTGCAGCACCCAAAATCCATCCAAGATGGCTCCGCCGAGCTGATTATCATAAAGTGTGTGACTACCCAATTTTTTTTTTTAATAAGGGGTCTTTGGAGGCTAATTAACTGATATAATTGTAGAACAAGTGAAGCTTAAGACAACCCGGGGTTCACTCTTCAAATTGGTATGTCATTTGGACCATATCTGGCTTTAAATGTGGCCCTTTTTGGCTGTGAAAGTGGAGGGGTCAATCCCAAAATCCTTGCAGAAATTCGGCTTGGACGGCTACACATTTCGGAGGTGATTTTTCTGTGGGTAATTAGCAAAAAATATAATCGGCTAAGAGCACTAAAATTGAAAAGAATCTGAGAGATGAAGGTCCAAGCTACAATTTTAAGTAATGAGCGGACAGTATTTGGCAGGGACACTTTTTGGCAGGACACCGGGTTTCGGAAAAAGGCCCCAGTATCTTCCTGTTTAAGTGCATTCTGAAGAAATGATTTCGATAGCATTGGGAACATCACTGCAGTTGATTTCACCAAACCCATCGTAACTTACGATCAATATCATGGCGATGAGCGATGCACAGAAACCATATACGGTGTATCACAGGGTATCCATCGTATAAGCTCAGTTACGATGCGTCGTGAGGCCTTGTGAAACCACCCCCCTGGTCCAGCTACATTCGACCAGCATTCGAGAGATAATACTCCGGGAATGTGCAAGATTCATTCCAGGCGAGTTCTTTAAGCACATTTTCAAACGCAATCGAATTGCATTCGTGTTTCGTGTAAAGCTGTAAAAACGAAAAAAATGACACTCCCTCCCGAATGTGTCACGAATTTTGTTGAAACCGGAAACCGCTTAGAATGGAGAAAAAACGCTACTCTACAGAGGAGCCATGTGGAGGACAACTCTTTGTCGAGTTGTCCTCCACGTGGCAAGAGTGGGACTTGACTCCACTCTGAACGGTTTTTTCACATCTTTTACAGTGATTTTTCACTCTTTTTGTTCCGACTTATACATTCGAGCCGCACGCGAAAGCGTATGCACCGTCAGGAATGGTGATCAAACTCATTCCAGACAGTTCCGAAGCGCATTCTATATTAGTCGAACTCCATTTTAATGCAAGTTCTTCATTCCTGGCTGGTTCTGCATAAATTATATAATGTCCCATGTTTGCTGTAGAGAGAGCTCCACCGGCCCGGGAGGTGTCAGGTCACGCGGTGATTGTGTATAATACACACAGGGTGGCCCGCGTCGCAAGAGGCAGCGAAGCGACTCTGAGCAGTCTTCGGGGCGAATCGAAAGAAACCTCCCCCCTTTGTCGGGTGTCAGATATCTCGGGGAGACTAGGGGAGGGGGGGGGAGATCGGTGTACAATCTAGAACACAAAATCGTGTCTCTTCTGTTCCCGAAGCATCACCCTTTTTTTTTTTTTTGGTGCGGAGTGCGGCGGGTTGTCTCCGATGAGTTCCCTGTGAAAACAACGCGCGCGGTCTCGTCTGACGCGGCGTTTAATACGGCGCGCAGAATTTCACACCAGCCCGGTAGAAACCCGACTGCGTCGCATAATATTATTGTAAGCTGCTTCTTGGAAATCACGGACTGCATCGGTGGGGCGCCACCGCCTAGCCTATAGCAAGGACCCGTCACGCATCGTTCGGATTCCAGCCCGAATGAAGGAATGGAGAATTGCTTCGAAAGCGAAAAAAATGCCATTCCGATTACTTTAGCGTGAGCATCGAACCGACCTCGCATGGATCTTGTCCGTTCCTGTGATAGCGCAGTAGCTGCCTATAGGTATATAACCCCGACTACACTCGGAGCACAGTGCATTGGAATGCTGTCAGAATGCAGACAATAACATGTTTAGACTGTGCTTTGAATATCTGGTGTGACAGTCTAAAATGGGTGGCATGATCAAATGGGTGGGCTGCCATATATGGGCAATCAGGTTAGCGTAAAGGGCGCCCGCACGCGCTCAGTTCACCCACCCATCTTAGCACGCCGCCTATTTCGCCTATTTCAGCAGGTTGTCGCTACGTGCTCAGATGGGTGTTGACGTCACCCACCCATTTTAGCACGGCCACCCACTTGAGATCGTGACACCGGGGAGTGTGCAAAACCGACGTCATACCGGTGCACTTCGCCTCTATAGTGTGACTGTAGGGTTTTAATACAGGATCCCATTTCTGCGATACCAATTCCATTGGTCCGTGGTCCAGTCTTCTCACTCCATTGATCTCTGACCCGCTATCAATATGGTGCATGCCCTTCACTTTCCACAATGGAGAGATATATAACAGGACCGACATATGACGCTTAACCACCGTCGTTGAGCCATGCTGGTACCCCGCAAATTGTGTGGGCACTATACAAGGACGTGTTTTGTAAACCAGCGTAGGTTAGGCTTAATAGGGCGCTACGGTTACGGTTAGAGTTAGAGTTCGTGTTGGGTTAGCGTTACTGATAGAGTTAGGATTAGGATTAGGGTTAGGTTCAGGATTAGGGTTGTTAGGGTTAGGATTAGGATAAGGGTTAGGGTTGTTTCGTGCTTGTGCCTGTCACTACCTGAGAAATGAATGAATGAATGAATGAATGAATGGGGAGGCCTCAGCAAAACCTGGCTTCGCGCATGCGCACTTATAGCTTAGCCACGGTGGTTAGGTGTCATAGGTCGTGACGCTTATATGCCTCCAATGGAAGCCCCCGACAATGGATTCGAAGACGAAGTACTAGGGCGTGTCCGAAACGTGCATCTATGACCTATAGGTCTGGGTCTTCCCCCTATTGGAATTGAAAATACACGGAGATACGAAGACAATAGCCCTAGCCGTAGCTCGTTTCGGACACGGCCATTAGAAGCCAGTATATCTGAGAGCACTGGCTGCGGCTTTGAAATGCATGCACGCGAGTCAATGATGGACAGCCTCTCTGGCAAGCTGATGTATTTAGCATCTAGAGGCAATACGTGTAGGCCTATGCGTCCCTGCACGCCGGTGATCACCTACCGTATAGAAATCATCGCATTCTCTCACGGCCCATTTCGTTTTGATAGGGCGCGTCGATCAAGCCGTCACTTAGCGGCTCAGCGCCCTCAAATATTACTGGAGCGTGAAAAGCCTTCCATGATCTCCCCAAAACTAATAGGGTTCACAGCCAAAGGTCCAATTTTAATTGACGCATGCTGAACACCCATAATTAGAAGACTTGTCAAACGCAACGACTACCACGTGAAATATCGATGGCAGTCTCCTTGCGACCCAGATTTGTTTGGATCGTGCTTGGCATGCAGGGTTCCCGCGGTCAAGCCACTCCTTGGATTTGAACCCAGGAAGAGTTCGCATCAACAAGCACGCGTTCAACCATCGCGCCCGCCCACTGTAAAAAACAACAACAACGCTGTGGCTATTGTTACGGCAGCCGTAACGCAACTTTCATTTTCTATCGTTACGGCACTGCAACTACGCAAGCGCGAGGACGTGTCAGATTTTGTTGCATGGGGTATAAAACCCACATGCACAGGCAGCGCCGCCTCAAGCTCAGTACAGGCACAAGAAACATGGCAAATTCTCTGGCTGTAGGCACATAATTTGCTTGTCTTGAAGCAATATCCCTGTCATTATCAAAATGGAAAAAGGTGTCTTTTACAATCATGTATATATAAGAAGCTCTCGCACGGTGAGATCTGCAAAAAAAACCCGGGTTCCTAACAAAGTCGTCAGCGATGCACTGTACATGTACTGACTTCGAAATACGAGAAGTCATTCGATTTTAGGGAGATTTAAAAGACCACTATACAAATTATAAAACATTTATACCTATAAATCAACGTTGTAATTCTCTTTAATTAAACAATGGCAATAAATAATGATGAATGTATCATGCAAATGCAACAAATCAAGATCAAGCACGACGGCCGGACGGCAACATTGCTAGCTAACATATCGCGTTTCCAAAGTCAGTGTACAGGTCACAGCCAGCGGGCCAGAAGCACTAGGTTCGTGGTTCGATCTGACATGTGTCCTCGCGCTTGCCCAGTTGCAGTGCCGTAACTATAGAAAATGGAAGTTGCGTTACGGCTGCCGTAACAATCTATCTATCTATTTCCATCAGGTCGGTTTCGGCCCCTGGTGACCATGTTGACAAGTAGGCCCTAGCCTCCATGCTGATCTGTCCGTTGTTGTTCGAATTGTCTCTATGGGGGGTCGGCCCACTCTTGCCACAATGTTGTCCCACCATCTTGTTGTTGGTCTTCCGCGTCCCCTTTTGCCCTCCATCTTTCCTTGCATTTGCATGATAATCTTTTCAAGGCTGTTGTCAGCTCTCATGATATGACCGAAGTAAGTCAATCTACCCTTGTCTATGAAGTTCAGAAGAGATTTTTTAGTGTTTACTTGATTCAAGACCCAGCTGTTTGTTTTCCTTGCAGTCCATGGAATTCGGAGAAGCCTTCTCCACACCCAAAGTTCAAAAGATTCTATTCTATTCTGATCTGCCTTCTTCAAAATCCTGCTTTCACTACCATGGGTGACGACAGGGAATACCAATGTCTGAACCAGCTTGATTTTCAAACAATAGCCAATAACAATAGCCAGTAACAATAGCCACTGCGAAAAAACAAACCCCAAAACACCCTCACACATGCACCTAAAATGCGTCCAATCATGCATGCCTCGCGCAGTCGGCTGACCACCCCCCCTCCCCCACCTCAAACAGTGCCTTCCAGGAGCCTGGCCGATGATGATTTCGGCGGACGTGGAAGTGGGGAGGGGAACCGGCTGGGCCTTTGAGATGTAACCCCTCCCCCCACTCTTCACTCGCGAAGTAGACAAGGATTGCCTCGATCGGCTGCCGGTGTTGATTTTGTCCCACTGGTTATGCGCTGATTTCCGTGCACTGGTTATAATCTGCCATTGGCAATTTGTTTTTTAAGTGATGCAAACATTTGGGAAGCTGCTTCCTACTTCCTAGATCGACTGTCTCATTAGAAACTGTGGTCAAAATCTGCGTGCACTCTCTCTCTCTCTCTCCCTCCCCCTCTCTTCCTCTTTCTTTCTCTCTCTCTCTCTCTCCCCTCCCCTTTTGTCTCTCCCCCTCTCTCCCCCCTCTCTCTCTCCACCCCCCCCTCTCTCTCTCTCTCTCTCTCCCCCTCCCCCCCCCCTCTCTCTCTCCCTCCCCCCTCCCCTCTCTCTCTCCATCCCCCTCTTTCTCTATCTCTCTCTCTCCCCCCTCCCCTCTCTCTCCCTCTTTCTCTCTCTTTCTCTCTATATCTCTTTCTGTCTCTATTTTTTTCTCTCTCCCCCTCTCTCTCTCTTCCTCTCTCCCTTGCTTTCTCTATCTTTCTTTCTCTATCTTTATCTCTCTCCCCCTCTCTCTCCCCTCTCTCCCTCTCTCTCTTTCTCTCTCTCTCCCCTCCCCCTCTCTCTCTCTCTCCCTCTCTCTCTCTCTCTCTCTCTCTCTCTCTCTCTCTTTCTTGGAACAGTTTAGTTTTCTCTATTGAGATTAATGAAGGACAGTAAGACAAACAAACGCCCAGCCATTGGCGGCCAATCATTGCACTAAAGGCAGCCAAGCAATATCCCCAACAAACAGCGCACGCATGAATGGTGAAGATTATAATAGCGCTAAGGGAAGAGGTACCATACGCCAATACAGCCTAGCTGACGCCCAACCACTTTAATGTTGCCATAATGGTACTGGCAAACGTGTTGGTTATATTCACGCGCGGACTTGGTCGCGTATGCATCGCTCCTTGTTCGTGCTTTTACAATATTCTCCATTTTGTGCACCTCCGGTATAGTTTATATACGGTTCGTCGAGGTGGCTAAATCCTATTATGGACCTATTTTAAAGATGAGGGGAAAAAAACCGATTCGTGGACATTTCGAATCTATATGATAGTGTGGTAAAGCGCTCGACCCGGTATAGCAGTGCTATATGTGACCCGGCACAGCGAGATGAGGAATATCCCACCAAAACACTTTTCGTGTAAACAACACCTGAAGTCAAAGTATCTTCACAATTCGATAAAAAGAAAATAATATTTTTTTTTTGTCTAAAATTTAGTGGGCCTGACGTTTCGATCCTAGCAGGACCTTTCTCAAAGGCAGAGTGACAAGGACAAAACAGATACATGTACACGAAGGAAGGGGGGGGAGAGTGAATAGGACACGGATGAGAAACAAAGGACAAAGAGTGAAGCTGGTAGGGAGAGATCAAAGGGAAGGGCAGGGGGTAGGGTAGGGATTAATGAGAGGAGGGGGAAAGATCAAAGAGAAGGGCAAGGAGTGGGGTAGGGATTAGTGACAATAGGGGAAAGATCAAAGAGAGAAGTGTGAAGGACTGAACACAAAAGAAGGATTATCAGAAAGCTGCATGGTGTTAGTCATTACCCTCCATTGCTAAAGTCTATTCCATTCCCAGAAGTTCGGCACTAAAACAAAAGCCACCAGGTCCCAAGGACAAGCCCAAGGTTCCCTTAGTTACTTCCTACCACCCCTCTCTTCCTCATCTCAGGAAGATAATTAAGGAAAACCACCATATTCTCCACACTTCGGATCGTCTGGCTGAAGCCATTCCTAATTCGCCTGTTTTGGCTTTCAGGCGCCCCCGTAACCTGCGTGACTTAATTGTCCGAGCAGAGGTTCCCCCTTTGGACTCTTCACCTCCAACCAAATTTGGTACATTTAAGTGTACCTCGAAATGCATTGTTTGCAAGACACATGTCAAGGAAATAGACTCTTTCAATGGACATTCTTCTGGAACTACCCACACGACCGATGGCTCTATCACGTGCACCACCTCAAACATCATATACCTCATCTCTTGTAGAGTTTGTAATATTCAGTATGTTGGCGAGACCAAAAACACCCTCAAAAAACGTATCTATGGCCATAGGTCTACTATCAAAACTGGTAAAATGGACACCCCTGTTGGGTATCACTTCAATCTCCCTGATCATTCGATATCAGATATGAGTGTACTGGGCATAGAATCACTTGGTCACCGTAATAATGTTGTCCGTCTTAGCCGTGAGAAAATGTGGATGAAGCGTCTTCGGACTATTCAACCACATGGTCTCAACATCCAGGAGGGTAATGACTAACACCATGCAGCTTTCTGATAATCCTTCTTTTGTGTTCAGTCCTTCACACTTCTCTCTTTGATCTTTCCCCCTATTGTCACTAATCCCTACCCCACTCCTTGCCCTTCTCTTTGATCTTTCCCCCTCCTCTCATTAATCCCTACCCTACCCCCTGCCCTTCCCTTTGATCTCTCCCTACCAGCTTCACTCTTTGTCCTTTGTTTCTCATCCGTGTCCTATTCACTCTCCCCCCTTCCTTCGTGTACATGTATCTGTTTTGTCCTTGTCACTCTGCCTTTGAGAAAGGTCCTGCTAGGATCCAAACGTCAGGCCCACTAAATTTTAGATTTACATTTTGGTAATGTTAGTCAGTAAGCAGTTTGCAACATTTTTGTATATCACCATTTTTTTTTTGTATTAATTTTTCGGAAAGTTCATGTATTGGAGGATATTATGTCTAAAGGATTTTTCCAAAATCCGTCTCTACATGTTGAAAAAAACCCCGAGGATTTCGGGGGAGTGTTTGTGTACTGTTTTCATGAAAATGTGAAGTTCCTGCCTTTTTGAATGGCCGCTTTCGATGATAGCTAATGGTATACTCTTTCACATCATTCTCAAAATCTAAAAAGTGGGGGTTATTCTTCATTATGCTGTGCCGGGTCACATATATTAATCTTCAACCGGCATTACGGCGCCCTAAAAGGACTTGGCCCGCTTGACATTGCCCACAACGATTGAACCTGCGGAAGGTCTATAGGCATATAATCCGCCCAAGGACGATCATTACCGATGCAATTATCTAAATTGTTCGCCCCAGTGTGTCGCCGACATCGTCCGTCCGTCACGGCCGTCGTCTGTTCAAGCGTGACTGCGCCAATAAAAAAAAGAACAAAGCCCAGCATTTTTGTTAACGGGTCCCATTAGGCTGTCATGGTGCTGGCTGATCGGAATAATTGGCTGGGCGGGAAAGCGTCGTTGCTCTTTTCAGTGTTGACCTCCGTGCCGAGGGGTCGACCTCCGAACCGCTCTTCGCCCATTTTCGCAAGGCCTTGTTTCCGACACAAGAACCGCGTTGTGAACTATAGGCTGTTTGTCTTTCCGTGTCTTTATAGGTATAGGTTCTTTCCGTTGCTTCAAAATAGCTGAGCTGAACTCTTGATTGAATTTGAGGGACTCGTCAGGGTAGGAAATAATGGCGTTCATCTCATTTTGCAAATAAACTGTTCATAGTGCATGCACGTGGGTGAGCAGCTCTAGAACGACGAGTTTCCTGCCTGTGTTACATGGAGCAATTTCAGTCATTTTGGGCGCCAAGTTTCTCCGGCCCTTCGCCGTGTCGACTGCCATGGGGCCGTTCTGGCTCAGCGTGTCGCTCGCGCTCAGGCTTCATCTCTCGCACCCTCCAGTGAATGGGGTCTTTTCGTCGCGGCCGAAACTCTGCCGTTATGTCCAGGACCGGGACACGATACCTCTCACGTCTGTAAGCAAATGACTGCATTCCAACTGGCTTTACCCTGGAATGGACGCCGACCTTCCAGGCAAAGCCTTAAACTGAGCACATGCCGTGGTTACGAGATGACTCCAAACGGTCCTCCCTAAGGTGGGAAGAGCGCCCTCTGTTACATTCACTGCTCTGTACAATTTAACGGCACATTCGTCGCTTAGAGTGAACAGTACAATGTATTGGTATGTTTTGTGGTTTTTTTTCTGTTCTTCTCTGCTCTGCTCTGCTCTTCCGCTCTTCTCTGCCGATCTTCTCTGCTCTTCTCTGCAGCTCTTCTCTGCCGCTCTTCTCTGCTCTTCTCTGCTCTTCTCTGCTCTTCCGCTCTTCTCTGCAGCTCTTCTCTGTTCTTCTCTGCTCTGCTCTGCTCTTCCGCTCTTCTCTGCAGCTCTTCTCTGCCGCTCTTCTCTGCTCTTCTCTGCTCTTCTCTGCTCTTCTCTGCCGCTCTTCTCTGCAGCTCTTCTCTGCCGCTCTTCTCTGCTCTTCTCTGCTCTTCTCTGCTCTTCTCTGCCGCTCTTCTCTGCCGCTCTTCTCTGCTCTTCTCTGCTCTTCTCTGCTCTTCTCTGCCGCTCTTCTCTGCCGCTCTTCTCTGCTCTTCTCTGCTCTTCTCTGCTCTTCTCTGCCGCTCTTCTCTGCCGCTCTTCTCTGCTGCTCTTCTCTGCCGCTCTTCTCTGTCACTCGTCTCTGCCGCTCTTCTCTGCCGCTCTTCTCTGCTCTTCTCTGCTCTTCTCTGCTCTTCTCTGCCGCTCTTCTCTGCCGCTCTTCTCTGCCGCTCTTCTCTGCCGCTCTTCTCTGTCACTCGTCTCTGTCACTCGTCTCTGCCGCTCTTCTCTGCCGCTCGTCTCTGCCGCTCTTCTCTGCCGCTCTTCTCTGCCGCTCTTCTCTGCCGCTCTTCTCTGCCGCTCGTCTCTGCCGCTCTTCTCTGCCGCTCTTCTCTGCAGCTCTTCTCTGCAGCTCTTCTCTGCAGCTCTTCTCTGCCGCTCTTCTCTGCAGCTCTTCTCTGCTGCTCTTCTCTGCAGCTCTTCTCTGCTGCTCTTCTCTGCCGCTCTTCTCTGTCACTCGTCTCTGCCGCTCTTCTCTGCCGCTCTTCTCTGCCGCTCGTCTCTGCCGCTCTTCTCTGCCGCTCTTCTCTGCCGCTCTTCTCTGCCGCTCTTCTCTGCTGCTCTTCTCTGTCACTCGTCTCTGCCGCTCTTCTCTGCCGCTCTTCTCTGCCGCTCTTCTCTGCCGCTCTTCTCTGCTGCTCTTCTCTGCCGCTCTTCTCTGCCGCTCGTCTCTGCCGCTCTTCTCTGCCGCTCTTCTCTGTCGCTCGTCTCTGCCGCTCTTCTCTGCCGCTCTTCTCTGCCGCTCGTCTCTGCCGCTCTTCTCTGCCGCTCTTCTCTGCCGCTCTTCTCTGCCGCTCTTCTCTGCAGCTCTTCTCTGCAGCTCTTCTCTGTCACTCGTCTCTGCCGCTCTTCTCTGCCGCTCTTCTCTGCCGCTCTTCTCTGCCGCTCTTCTCTGCCGCTCTTCTCTGCAGCTCTTCTCTGCCGCTCTTCTCTGCTCTTCTCTGCCGCTCGTCTCTGCCGCTCGTCTCTGCCGCTCTTCTCTGCCGCTCTTCTCTGTCACTCGTCTCTGCCGCTCTTCTCTGCCGCTCTTCTCTGCCGCTCTTCTCTGCCGCTCTTCTCTGCCGCTCGTCTCTGCCGCTCTTCTCTGCCGCTCTTCTCTGTCACTCGTCTCTGCCGCTCTTCTCTGCCGCTCTTCTCTGCCGCTCTTCTCTGCCGCTCGTCTCTGCCGCTCTTCTCTGCCGCTCTTCTCTGCCGCTCTTCTCTGCCGCTCTTCTCTGCAGCTCTTCTCTGCAGCTCTTCTCTGTCACTCGTCTCTGCCGCTCTTCTCTGCCGCTCTTCTCTGCCGCTCGTCTCTGCCGCTCTTCTCTGCCGCTCTTCTCTGCCGCTCTTCTCTGCAGCTCTTCTCTGCCGCTCTTCTCTGCAGCTCTTCTCTGCAGCTCTTCTCTGCAGCTCTTCTCTGTCACTCGTCTCTGCCGCTCTTCTCTGCCGCTCTTCTCTGCCGCTCGTCTCTGCCGCTCTTCTCTGCCGCTCTTCTCTGCCGCTCGTCTCTGCCGCTCTTCTCTGCCGCTCTTCTCTGCTGCTCTTCTCTGCAGCTCTTCTCTGTCACTCGTCTCTGCCGCTCTTCTCTGCCGCTCTTCTCTGCCGCTCGTCTCTGCCGCTCTTCTCTGCAGCTCTTCTCTGCCGCTCTTCTCTGCCGCTCTTCTCTGCCGCTCGTCTCTGCCGCTCTTCTCTGCCGCTCTTCTCTGCCGCTCTTCTCTGCCGCTCTTCTCTGCCGCTCGTCTCTGCCGCTCTTCTCTGCCGCTCTTCTCTGTCACTCGTCTCTGCAGCTCTTCTCTGCCGCTCTTCTCTGCCGCTCGTCTCTGCCGCTCTTCTCTGCCGCTCTTCTCTGCAGCTCTTCTCTGTCACTCGTCTCTGCCGCTCTTCTCTGCCGCTCTTCTCTGCCGCTCTTCTCTGTCACTCGTCTCTGCCGCTCTTCTCTGCCGCTCTTCTCTGCAGCTCCTCTCTGCAGCTCTTCTCTGCAGCTCTTCTCTGCCGCTCTTCTCTGCCGCTCTTCTCTGCAGCTCTTCTCTGCTGCTCTTCTCTGCAGCTCTTCTCTGCAGCTCTTCTCTGCCGCTCTTCTCTGCCGCTCTTCTCTGCAGCTCTTCTCTGCTGCTCTTCTCTGCCGCTCTTCTCTGCAGCTCTTCTCTGCAGCTCTTCTCTGCAGCTCTTCTCTGCCGCTCTTCTCTGCCGCTCTTCTCTGCAGCTCTTCTCTGCTGCTCTTCTCTGCAGCTCTTCTCTGCTGCTCTTCTCTGCAGCTCTTCTCTGCTGCTCTTCTCTGCAGCTCTTCTCTGCAGCTCTTCTCTGCTGCTCTTCTCTGCCGCTCTTCTCTGCTGCTCTTCTCTGCAGCTCTTCTCTGCAGCTCTTCTCTGCTGCTCTTCTCTGCAGCTCTTCTCTGCAGCTCTTCTCTGTAGCTCTTCTCTGCTCTTCGCTGCTTTTCTCTGCTCTGTTTTTGCTTTGCTCTGCTCCACTCTGCTCCATTTTGCTCCTCTCGATTTTCTTCCTCCATATTGACCCGACCCCTCGCATTAAGCATCGAAATTGTCGCCGAATAAATGAAAAAAAACCGACTCACCCAAAAGTGTGTCGGAAATTCGAATTACTCTTTTAGAGAATTTTATATTTATTTTCAATAACTTCAGGCAGCCGAGGGGTGATCTACGGTATTGATTGCTTTCCTCTACAACCCTTTTTTTCTGAAATGAAAAACAAAATCTCATTTATCATGACCTCTCAGATTACGTCTACCTAGCTGTCCATTGAACGTGTCCTGAATCGTGAGACAATGGGAGGGGGAATACGATGCCGACGGCAAATGATGTCGTCGCTCGGTGATCCTTGGTGATCGTCGGTTCTCCTTTCGTCAACGAGGTCAAATTACAGGCTCAGATCAAAATTAATCCCGCGCCGATGAATAGAGGGCGCCACGCCGAATAAAAAAGGGAAGATGTTTGTTGAAGACGCTTAAGTGTCAGCTGCAAAGCATTTTCGATATTTTTTTTCATTATTTTCATTTCAAATAATACTGTAGTGTACTAGGTAAAATACATAAATGCATTTTTTTTTCTGGAATGAGGGAGTTGGGACATAGACTAGTTGACTATTAGGGAATGCCATACATCTAACGGCTGGATATTTCAGATGGGAGAGCGCTGGTACGTCAATCCAAGTTAGTCTCGGGTTCAAGTCCGGGTCCTGTCCACGTTTTCTCTGCCAATTTCTCAATTTGGGAAAAGGGGCTAAAAACTCAGTTTGTAAGGGGGGTGGGGCAGGCACGCCCCGTGGAAGGCGGTCTGGGTGACGTCATCAGAGGACTACGCGGCCCATGACTCATTGTATGGGTAGTGTTACATTGCACGTTCGTATTATAGAAGAAATCATTGAAAGTTTCAAAACAGTTTTGAAACCGTCCGTTGTTTTTTTGGTTTTTTTTAATTACAATATTTAGTGGGCCTGACGTTTCGATACTAGCAGGACCTTTCTCAAAGGCAGATTGACAAAAACAAAACAGATATTAAATTAGTTGTTGCTTCATCATGACGTAGTTATGTCACCACAAACTGTGAATAGTTTTGAAGCGCGTACAAAATCTTAATTATCTAAATAAATAATTATTCCAGTACTCAGTCTGTGCTTGGAAAGAAGTCGGTGGAGTGATATACCGTCGATAAAGTGCAGCCATCTTTGTCAAATGCGGCCACCGATAAACAATACTAATTTCCGGGTCTTAGAAGGAAATAACTCGCTTACCTGTCTTAGAATGTAGCCAGCCTCATTGTTTCAGCGAGTTATAGACTTCAGGTAGAGGACGGAGGAAGGTAGCTCTGTTGTGAGAGGGTAGCCAGACCGTAGCGGGTCACTGACGGCTGACCGGGGCTGCCCCGCTGCCTTACATCGGACCTCCACCAGCTCGGAGGTCCAGTGGTTACGACAAAAGCAGTGGTCACAGGCTCCAATCCCGAACCGAGCTCCTAGCGGTTTTTTTTTTTTTTTTTTTTTTCCAAGCGGGCAACCACGCAAAGCACCGCCTGCACATTAATTGCTCCATTCCGATCCACTCTTGAAGACGAATCTATAGATATAGGAACCGTGTTGGCAGCTCGTATACGTACACTGCTTGTTTCCCATTGTTTCGTCAACATTTCACATTATAAGATGGCGACTGATCAGGTCTACAGAGAGGGAACAGTGTCAGATGTCTGTAAGATGTTTGCAAAGGGGTTCGTGTTTTCCGCAAAGCCTTTGGAAAGAAAGTCTAGCACCTCGGGCGGCAATCGCTGGAAACGGCCGTACCAAACGGAGCTGGAATGCCGCCACCAACGTCGACTCAAAGAAAGCAGGGCGACGTCATTAACCGAAGGCCTATTAACTGGTTCACCTTGGACTCGGGGTACTTGCGTGCACTGCCTGGGCGTACTGTACATGCGCATGAATATACGCAGGCCCACAGGTTGGTATTGATCGTGTAATCTTGTCTTCGACTCGAGAGCTCCCTGCTCCGATTGAGATTATCTCGGCATCGCGCCTGCGCAGTGTGGAGGGGGGGGGCATTCGTTGCCACGCACGTGACGTAGGCCCCCCTCTAACAGCACCGTGATGACAGAGTGGCTGGAATTTTCATTCGAGAAGTCTCGCCGTCATAAAGTTAAATCTCTCGCCCCCCAAAAAAAAAAGAAAAAAAAAAATTAAGAAAAAAAGTGACAGTGCAACGAACAGCTGTTTCTGACTGCATGGGGATTTTGTCCAACATAAGACTGGAAAGGAAAGGAACGGGCGAATGACGTCTGGCCGCTGGCTAACTTCAGTCCGGACTATAGATATGTGGGGGGGGGGACATCTCAGGTTTAAGCCGGGTAAGGATGGGAGACCGGTTCCCTCCGCGATAGGACGCGCCGCGGTCGTGCGTTAGAGTCGGTGCCGAGACGACTCCCACGCAATCTGCGGGCCGTGCCAGAGTGCTGAACTGTGTGTGTGTGTGGGGGGGGGGGGGAGGGTCGGGGGGACTGCCGCATCGCCCCGCTCCGGCGCACGGAAGACCCGGAATCACGCTTCGTTTTCCAGCCGGCGCCGTCTCATTACTCGTCTTCCGCTAAACTGTCAGATGGGGGAAAGCAGGGGTTAAGAAGACGAAGACGAGGAAGAAGAGGAAGAAGAAGACGGAGAAGAAGAAATACGCTCTTCAATAAGGGTTGCCCTTACTCGACGTGTAATTAAACGCTACGCTCAGCGCTTTGCACGACAGCCTGCTGAAAAGAAGAAGAAGATGACGAAGAAGAAGAAGAAGAAGAAGAAGAAGGAAAAAAAGAAGCCTTTTTTTTTACTTTTCAAAGGAAAACTTTATTTTCCAAATGAAACACTAAATACAGTTGACAAATATATACAAGAACAAATAATATAAAATAAAAAAGGGGAAAAACAATCATACAATTTGAAAAACAAAAAACACGGTATATTACTAAATGAAAACGAAAACATTCAATGAAAGGGAAAGCAACATTTGAAAGACTTTGATGAAACAAATGCTTTCAATGATAAACATAATCATTAATTGATGATGAAGAAGAAGAAGAACAAGAAGAAGAAAAAGAGGAGAACTTTATTTCAATCTTTTGAAAATAACCGAAACAAAACAAACCAAAATAAACAATATTTACAAGTAAGACTTGAAAATAATCAACTAAATAAATGAATATAACAAAATTAAACAATAAACATAGGAGAGAAATCACATGTATAATAGCGAAACATATATGAGAGATGTTTTGTAATACAAAATATAGTCAGTTTGAGTTGTCAAAGTAAAGTAATCGAAAATAAACCGGTGATGCGACAGATCTTTCCAGGAGCAGAGGTATAACATCATGTCTCGCTTACGCGAGCTGCTACTCCTAAGAAAGAAAGTCACGATGGTTTAATTTTCATTAAACAAAGGTCCACAAGGGAAAAGAAGAAGAAGAAGAAGGAGGAGAAGAAGTCTTATCATTCTTATACACCTTCACAATCTCCTCGAAGAAGACAAGAGAGATGGAGAAACAGGACAGGGTCTGGCCCTTGCTTTATGTTAACCCGGTACTTCTCTCAACACTGACATGTGGACTTTCCCTAGTTTCGTCCCGCGGTCCGCTCCGCTTCGCTGGTATTGGCTATTATACGATGCGAACGTATCGGATGTCCGTGCAAATCGGACGCGCAATTAAGCGCGTCGATCGGCTCTCATTCGCGAATTCCTGAACTCGCCATCGGGCCCCGAGCTGCCCCCAGGACAAAGAAAACTGTGGAACTTGTGGAACGGTAATGACTCGCGGCAAATGGCTGTTCTGTTTCGGTTCAGAGCGCGTAGTAGTTTTTGTAGAGATCGATTTCGAGAGCCAAGGTAATTGGCCTGTACCGTGGGCTTTGAGTCGAGATTTCTGGCTTAATAGTGCCAAAGCTCTGCCACCTGAGACTGAGGGTGTGCTGCAAATCAGTCAGCTATCCTTGCTGGGGTAGGGGCGATGCTCTCAACTCTTTCTAAAGATGTTATATTCGAGATGGATTTTGTTTTTCCAATTCTTGTACAGACCTGAATGTCACAGCCTGTTAAAGGTGTGGACTGCTCTGAATTCACTTTAGGTGCTAAGACAGACCAAATCATTGCAGACCAAATGAAATCAAACCAAAACGAACAAAATTAAACCAAGCCCAAACCAAGCCCAAACCAAACCAAACCAAACCAAACCATTCCAAAACATATAGAACCAAACCAAACCAAACGATACCAAGCCAAACCAAACCATACCAAACCATTCCGAACAAAACTAAACCAAACCAAACAGTCCTATCCAGTCCTGTCCAGTCCTGTCCAGTCCTGTCCAGTCCTGTCCAGTCCTGTCCAGTCCTGTCTAGTCATGCCCAGTCATGCCCAGTCATGTCCAGTTATGTCCAGTCATGTCCAGTCATGTCCAGTCATGTCCAGTCATGTCCAGTCATGTCCAGTCATGTCCAGTCATGTCCAGTCATGTCCAGTCATGTCCAGTCATGCCCAGTCATGTCCAGTCATGTCCAGTCATGTCCAGTCATGTCCAGTCATGTCCAGTCATGTCCAGTCATGTCCAGTCATGTCCAGTCATGTCCAGTCATGTCCAGTCATGTCCAGTCATGTACAGTCATGTACAGTCATGTCCAGTCATGTCCAGTCATGTCCAGTCATGTCCAGTCATGTACAGTCATTTCCAGTCATGTCCAGTCATGTACAGTCATGTACAGTCATGTACAGTCCCGTGGTCGTATAACCACCAACACGTATCTAAGTTCACTCCCGTGTGGTAAATTATTGTTTTTTTCTTTCATCGGCACTGGCTCGTTCGATCGCTAAGGCCTAAACCATTCCAGTCCAGAGCCCAGCAATCTGCTAGCGACGTCCGGTGCATCTAGGAGCGCCATAGGTCGGCCCCACCCTCTTCCCCCTCACCGTCACATCGCGATGCAGACACGCGCGACACCGACACCGGTCACCATAACATCCAATCCGCAGGATCCCCAGTCCCCCGGGCAAAAAAAACACCGGGCATGCACCGGCCGTCTCCCCACCGATGCCCGCATCTCTCGCCCCGAGACCGTCCCGGGAAGAGGTCCAGTTTTCGAGGCAATTTGCCCGCAACTGTCGAAGCCGTAATTGCATTTCGTTTCGTATTTCACCTCCGACCATTGCCACTGCGCACTCGCGTGATGGTACCCGCCTGGTTTCCGGCCGATTGGTGTCTCGGTGCTGACACCTACAGATCGACTTTAAAACCACCATCGTGATGGTGTGAGCAGAGAGATGCGAAACGCAGGAAAAGAAAAAAATCCGTCCTAATCCATGTATACATGTAGTACATATTACACCATATCACACGAATCAACTTTGAAATGCAGCTTGGATACCACCAACGGCATGCACTGCACTATAAAGATATGAGAGCCTCAGTAGTACATGTACCATTGTGTGTCTCTAGAATTATCATCGGACAGAATGATCCGATCGTTTGGTGAACTCCCCGCCCCTCAAAGATTGTGTGGAACCGATATCCTGCACATTGCCTCTTGAGACATGACTTAAAATCTTTCCACTGAAGACCAGTGCACCCGCAGGCTGCATCCGAGATTGCATGGCCGTGTTAGCACGATCTACCCTCGGGCTTCTAAACCTTTGGCCAAGGAATGACGATCAAGAACCGTCGGCAAAACTTCATAATTATCTGAGCCGAGGGATCAAGCTGAATGGCAGAGCCCCGCATTGAAAAAAAGTTGCCCATTGTGAAGAGTTCATAATGGCCACATAACAGTGCACATTGGTATAGCCCCACATTGGTAAAGATGCACAGTGGTAAAATATCCCCAGAGGTAAACATGTACACTGGTACTGGTCCACAGTAGTGCATGTATACATTCACCAGTGAAGGTCCACTGTGGGAAAGGTGTACGCTATATAAGTCCAGGTTTACAAGGGTAAGGGTGCACATTGGTGCAGGTTCACAGTGGTAAAGGTGCTCATTGGTACTAGTCAACAGCGATAAAGGTATACACCGGCGCATGTCTTAAGTTGTAAAGGTATACACTGGTGCAGTTCCACATTGCTAAATGTTAACACTTTATAGATCGTCCAGGTTTACAATGGTAAAGGTGCACATTGGTGCAGGTCCACGATGATACAGGTATACACTGCTGCATGTCCAAGGTGATAAAGGCATACCCGGTACACTGGTGCAGATCCACAGTGGTAAATGTGTACACTCTATAGTCCAGGACAACATTGCTCGGTAAAGGTGCACATTTGTAAAGGTCCCCAGTGGTAAAATTCCCCTTTTTATAAAGGTCCCCAGTGGTAAAGGTGAAAAATTTGTAAAGGCCCCCTGTAGTAAAGGGACACATCTGTAAAGGTCCCCATTGGTAAAGGTGCACATTTTGTAAAGGCCCCCTGTATTAAAGGGACACATTAGGAAAGGCGCATATTGGTAAAGATCCCAAGTGGTAAATGTGCACATTGATACATGTCCTCAGTGGTGAAGTTGCACATTGGTAAAGATCCCCAGTGGTAAAGGTGCACCGATTGTTAAAGGCGCACCATTATCATAGTGCGTCTTGTGTCAACGTGAGTAAAAGTTCGGTAAATTTCCACGTCGGTAAAGGTCTCCTTAATATCCTTGGTAAATTCGTTTTTATGGGCAAAAGATCCTGGCCCGTGATACTTTTAGTATGGGTTTCTATCAAAATAACGATCATAAACCCACATAGGCCTATGCTTGTTGTTGGTTTATTATTTGCAGTCACCCTCCTGAAACTTCATGAAAGATCTGTGAAACTGCCCCCTACCCTTCTCTCTCTCTTTCGAGCACGTGCTTACCGCAACGTCGCAGCAGATAGAAATCATCTTTCGTGTAATATGCAGATCACGACACCGACCCCATGGCCGCTCGCCAGCCCCAGCATCGTCACCATCCATTTTCTTTTTTTATTTACTTCCCAACCCCACCTCCAGCAACAACATCCAAATCAGCCGGCAAGCGGGGAAGGATCTCCGGGGCGTGTGGGCGGCCGTTGCGCTGTCCGCCGGTCTATATACGGGTGCTTATCGCATCAAGCCCGGCGCTCAGGCGTGCGTCCGCCTCGCTGCCCATGAGCAAAGAGCAAATGGGCTTTCCCATCGGCGCGGCGTGGATCAGGTTTTCGGCTTCCCTCCCCCCTTGGCGAAAGATGACCGGAGTGCACTGACCTCACACGACGGTTGTGGCGGCGCCTCGCGATCCTTGAGGTCCCTGCTTCACTATAGGATACCTACCACACGAAAAATGCACAAGTGGAACGCGCGAAATGCATGCATGTTCACAGCTACCGTAAGCGATGATATCCAATCGTGCAGCGGTAGTTTATCGATAGCGTTCACTGCATCATTGGTAATGGATAAAGCAATATGTTTCGGTGTTTTTGTCTATAAGACCGAGTTGATACTGGTTTTCGAATTTACCTGATGCAAGTTCTACAGCGATGATTGTAGGCGCCCTCTCTACATATACAAATCGGTAATGCTGATGAAGAATACACTGGAAATGATGACGACACTGACGACCAATGGAAAGGAAATAGTCAGACATGCCGCACACAGGGTAGGCCATTGGGTTCATCAATTGGGCTCTATAATCTCTGACGTGAGCGTCCAATTCCGATGACGTCATCATCTATTAAGGTCTGATAAAAACAAAAAATAGGAGGGCCAGACGTTTTCTATCCTAGCAGGACCTCAAAGTCAGTAACTTGTATTTTCTTGTTCTCGTCCCGATATGGTGAATTTGTCCAAAATGCTGCCTGTTTTTTTTAGCATCGCCGGGTCTTGACTCAAGAGGGCGCGGTTTCGTTAATAACACGTTTAAATCTTTACAGCGTGCCACGCAGGCGGTGAACTGAGACGCTGCTGTGAATCTGAGCAGACCACTCCGGCCGGCTAACTTGCGACGCTAGACGGGAGACGTCCTCAATATCGATCGCCGTGACCATCCTTGAAACCTGCGTCAGAACTTCATGCAAATGAGAGGCTTTTTTGTTTTCCCTTTTTTAAATGAATCATTCGTTCCGATAATCAACCTTCTATGTCCAGGTCGTGTTAGAAGGTCCTCTGAATAATGCAGCGCCTCGCAAAAACAACAATGTCGTCCCCCCCCCAAAAAAAAAAAACACCCGAGCGACCAATCCGCGGCTAGCATCGACCGGCCGAACGGAATGCGAAGGATGCCCCTCGATCGAAGCCAACTTTCGGACTATCGCCACGGCAGAAAGAAACAAGATGTAGGGGGAGGGGAAGGAGAATAGATATAGCCTCTTTTTCGAGCTGCGCTGTCTCGTCAAGGAAAGCGTCGGGCTTCGCACGCAGCCGCTACGCTATTAAGCGTTGAGCACGAACTCGACTCGCTTCATAAACGCATGCCACGGCAACATTGATAACCCCGAATGGGAGACCGTCGCCATTGAAACTGCATGTCGCATTCCGGGGTCAGTGCGAGTAGCAGGAGTGGTTGATGTAGCGGAATGGAGAAAATCGATCGTGCGCGCGCGCCGGCTAAACGATGGGAGAGGCCTTTTTGTTTTGTTTTGCGAGAGTCACAAGACACGGTGAGCCGATCGGTTCCCGCTCGATTATCGAGAGCGTTGAGTCCCCACCGCCTGCAGCGTCGATTCCC
The DNA here is from genome assembly GCA_949987565.1 of Luidia sarsii. NCBI lineage: Eukaryota > Metazoa > Echinodermata > Asteroidea > Paxillosida > Luidiidae > Luidia > Luidia sarsii. Next base: position 2,071,217 of record OX465101.1, on the reverse strand, counting down.
TACTCGCCCTCGCAGCGGTGAGACGGGCTGGGCTGCACAAGCTCCCCGACGGTTGCCCGCGGCCGATACGAGTCTGATTCAGCCACTTGTGCCGATCGACGGCTTGGGTATGTGGAGCCCGGTATCGACTCTTAGCGGGTGTTTATATACGAGGCGACGCAGTGAGCCCGCGGCCGGTCAGCGGACGGCTGTCTGCGTGCCCTACGGTCCCCGTGGGTGTGCGGTTAACAGACGCCCCCCTCCCCCCACAACAAAAACTGATTGCCTCGGCTACTGGACGACGGGTGGGGTCAAATAGAAAACAAAACAAAAACATCTTAGAGATCTCGTGTATGGGAGTTGTTTTTAGGATGGACGCATGCCCCGATTGATTTTGAGAGGAGAATGCCGTAAGATATGGGACACCTCCTAAACTGAGTTGGCTGACGAAGAGGAAGACGACGACGAAGAAGAAGAAGCAGAAGAAGAAGAAGAGGAAGAAGAGGAGAGGGAGGAGGACGAGGAGGACGACGAAGAAGAAGAAGAAGAAGAAGAAGAAGAAGAAGAAGAGGGGGAAGAGGGAGAAGAAGAGGGAGAAGAGGGAGAATAAGAAGAAGGAGAAAGAAGGAGTAGAAGAAGAAGAGGAGGAGGAGGACGACGATGACGAAGAAGAAGAAGAAGAAGAAGAAGAACAATAAGAGGAAGAAGAGGGAGAAGAAGAAGCATTAAGACCAAATCATATTATGATAAATCAAATTACATAAATCATGCATTATTCATATTTGCATAAGAGCAAATTAGGCATGAACTGTGATAAATTTATTGAATTTGGTGGCCAGTGTATCGTGAAAACATCGAATTAGCGTTTGGCAAACTCGTTTTGTGCAGTGCGCCCATCGCACGGCCAAGGGCCAAGCAGGGTGAAGGTTGCCCTTCTGAATGGGAACGGGAAAGTCGGGCCTATCGCCGTGAAACGGGGACAAGTCTCTATAGAAACGCGATAAATGGAATCATTGTGACACGGGCGGTGTTTGCACATTGTACCTTTGGAAAAACCTCCCCCCCCTCTACCCTCGGTCTATGCAACATTATTGATGAATATTAGTTTGTGATGGGCACGCACGGGTCTGTGCCGTGGGTAACATTAGCGCGTCAACCATGCGCGTTTTCGATCGTCGGGTTTGGCTGAATGATGCTGCTTCTACTTCTGGCGCACGCTCCACAATGAACTGACACGCCTGCTATGTCAACGGGACTAAAGAAAAGAAAAAAAAAAACATCTGCCACATTCGGCACCCCGTGCAGGTATCAATTGTGACCCGGCACAACGACATGAGGAAATTTGTATTTTCGGAAATTTTAAATGTTACAGGATAAATGTTACAGGTTACAGGTACTATTAACAAGTTCACGCGGAAATAATTTTGATATCATTTAAAAGCTAATGGTATACTCTTTCACATCATTAGAAAATCTCAAAATCTCAAAAGTGGGGTTATTCCTCATTATGCTGTGCCGGGTCACAATTGATCGCGCGAGAAAAAAACAACAAAAAAGCCATCAGGAAATGACTGGAGTTCGTTGATTCAACGCCTGTATAGGTCGCGCTTTTGCGAGCTGTTTAGCGCTGTGGTATCGGCCAGGGTCTGGCTTGTTTGCTATTAATATGTCCGTTTCACATCGGCTCGTCACATAAAGTCGTTGTAGCTTTAAAGGGATCTTTACCAATGTGCACCGTTACCACTGGGGATATGTACCCATGTGCACCTTTACCACTTGGGACATGTACCAATGTGCACCTTTACCACTGGGGACATGTACCAATGTGCACCTTTACCACTGGGGACATGTACCAATGTGCACCTTTACCACTGGGGACATGTACCAATGTGCACCTTTACCACTGGGGACATGTACCCATGTGTACCTTTACCACTTGGGACATGTACCAATGTGCACCTTTACCACTGGGGACATGTACCGATGTGCACCTTTACCACTGGGGACATGTACCGATGTGCACCTTTACCACTGGGGACATGTACCGATGTGCACCTTCACCACTGGGGACATGTACCAATGTGCACCGTTACCACTGGGGACATGTACCAATGTGAACCTTTACCACTGGGGACATGTACCGATGTGCACCTTTACCACTGGGGACATGTACCCATGTGTACCTTTACCACTTGGGACATGTACCAATGTGCACCTTTACCACTGGGGACATGTACCGATGTGCACCTTTACCACTGGGGACATGTACCCATGTGTACCTTTACCACTTGGGACATGTACCAATGTGCACCTTTACCACTGGGGACATGTACCAATTGTGCACCTTTACCACTGGGGACATGTACCAATTGTGCACCTTTACCACTGGGGACATGTACCCATGTGCACCTTTACCACTGGGGACATGTACCAATTGTGCACCTTTACCACTGGGGACATGTACCAATTGTGCACCTTTACCACTGGGGACATGTAGGCTTACCAATGTGCACCTTTACCACTGGAGACATTTAACAATGTACACCTTTACCTTGGGGGCATGTACCAATGTGCAACGTTACCACTTGGAACCTTTGCCAATGTGCAACCTTGACCACTGGGAACATTTACATTGAAAACTAAGTTCCAGGCCTACGATTGGCATTACGTTGTCCCCAAACCAAAGTTTGAAAGGAACTGGGGTTTTTAAACGTTAACACGGTACAGCCACCTTGTTTTTTCTTCCCTCAAGAGTTGTGTAAACCAAAGCGAGGCTGCATGAACAGGCATTATTCAGGTAACCCATGTAGGCCTATGGTGTGTGAACTGTTGTGGGCTTTTCACCATATTAATGTGAGCGTTGACGAAGGTATACGACTCTAAACAGGTACACGACTTTCAACTGTCCAGAGAAAATGTCGCAGATGTTATTTTTTATGTACATGGTGCCATCGAAATAACCATGATTCCTTCAAACTGCGTCGAAGCTTGTTAGGCTGGATAAAATTGATTTCCAAAATGAGCTCAAAGCCATTTGACTCCTTTTGACACTTTCTTCTTTTGTGACAACATTCCAATCGTATCACTGCGGCAATTTCTCTCTTTTCCCCGTCGACAGATATACCCTTACCGTCACATAGGTTGGGAATTTCATTGGAAGTTCTGAAACTTCAACAGTTCTGAGTAAAAACAATATATATTCACCGATTCGGAAATGAAATTAAATAACGCACCTGTTGGCGTGAACTCAACATTGGCGGCGTTCATTTTGTGAGTCGCATTTCTGAGTCGCTGTCTCCCCCTGGGTCAAATGACGTACCGCTCTGACGTCACTCGGTCAGACATGTCCGTGTATCATGCTCTCTATGCGTCGTGTATGTTGGGATCGCGTAGCGTATGGAGACCACCTGCTCTTGCATCTTCACCTTTATCAATCATGCACGGCCTGCCTTCCAGGTGAGCGCAATAACAAAACCGCATGCCTTTCTGTATTAAAAGAAGCCTGATTCTCACGGACTAGGCCTACTTCTGGAGAGTTAGTGCCGCAGAGGATGGTTGCGATTCTGATCAGGCCCCCCGTTTTCATTCAGCGGGAAGATCAGAGCTGGTTCTTATCGCCCCCCCCCCCTAAAAAAAAATAAAAAAAAAATATCCGTTAATCGCAGCACATTTCCACCAACTGCGTCATCGGAATAACGTCATGACCATGACATTTCCCAAACAGCTGATTTCTCCTGGATATCGTTAACCTTTCAGCCGAACATAGCATAGTATTCTAGCTATCCGCGTAATCGGCAGAAACTGCATTAGGCTATGTGTAGTGCGCCCACCACCCTCGAAAGAAACAGAAAAAAAGTAAAAACAAACCAAAGTTGGGCTAATAGCGTTTGTACAATCCTTGGTCTCTTTTATAGCGTCACGTCACATCTTTTTAAGATTTACAGTAACGAGACTACAGCCGAGTTGACTGAGATGGTTTCAGAAGTATATTGTATATACATGTATATTGCCCCCTTCTTCTTCTCTCGTATGTCAAAAAATACAACACAACAGTCAAAAGTGGCAGATACTGAGGTAGGTGACCAGTTCTGGTCTATCTACCTCTGTGAGTGGGCAAGTGGACATGGGGGTCTCATCACAGGACACTTGTTAATGACGTACTCATCATGGGTTTGTATTTGTCCACATGGACAGAGGTCAGAGTCTGTGATTCCTCCATTTCTTCATGGTTGCTGCATAGCGCCCATGCCCCAGACCGCAGTCTGTTCAGTTGTACCCAGGGCTTTCTTGGCAGATTGCTACCTGGAGGGATGGGCGGTCCAGGCCTCGAAGTATGGCTGAATCTGTTCTGGTGTGTCTAGGGTTGGGCGTCCTGGGCTGGATTTCACAAAGCCTTACGATGCATCGCAACTCAACTTACGATGAATAACCCATCGTAAGTTGTGTAAGGCCGTGTGGTTTCTGTGCATCGCTCCTCGTCTTGCGATTGATCGTAAGTTACGATGGGTTGGTGAAATGGACCCCTGCTTCGTCCAGGTTGTCAAGGAAGGAGCGCAAGGGTTTCTCTGAACGTGTGGGGCCTCCTTTTCATACAGAATATGTGACCCGGCACGACGACATGAGGAATATCCCACCAAAACACTTTTTGAATAAACAACGCCTGAAGTTAAAGTATCTTCACAATTCGATTACAAATCATTATATTTTTTTGGTATTTACGGAAATTTTAAGTATTAGAGGATATTATATTTCGATATCATTTGAAAGCTCATGGTATACTCTTTCACATCATTACAAAATCTCAAAATCTCAAAAGTGGGGTTATTCCTCATTAAGCTGTGCCGGGTCACATATGATGTAGAAGGTGGGATTCCTTCCCCTTTATAAAGGATGCTGACATTGCCCTGTGTATACACTGGGTTAAGATGTGCATTGCTGCTATTCTCCATTGAAGTCAAACATTGATAAAGAGAAAACTGACTGGGAACTGTTCAGTAACCCCCCCCCCTATCAAATCAGCATTGAGCGAATATTGTGATTCCGGTGAGAATGGTAATGTTTAGCGCTTTGCCGTAACGAACGTTGTCACTGTACGTCCAGTGCTAGCCCGATGACCTTACTGGGGGGATGGAACTCAGTAAATTCGGCCGGACATTCGGACCAGCGACTCCCCATGTTTCAGCGCAGAGGGGCTGGTCGAAGACCGTATTATCGGGGACGCATACGGGTGTCGTGAGATGCGGGCCGCTACCGCGGTCACTATAACACGGCGTCGGACCTCAGCCCACCATCACCGGCGGTGTACCAGCGGAAACCAATCCCCTGTTATGCCTCCACCCCGAGTCATCGGCTCGATCTTCGGCCGGCCCCCCGGCCAGGTCCCCCGGCCCGGCAAAACGGACATCCGCTCGTCAGAAAACTCGGCAACTCCAACCTCCCCCCCCCACCCTCCTCCCTCTCTCTTTCCCCCATTGCGCACCGACGTAGAAAATTACTCGGAGCTAGCCGCCACTCATCCGTACAAAAATGAAAGACAGAAAGATACTGCATGGTCTACCTCACCTCGTGCGCTGAGGGACTTGGGTTAAGTATCAATGTCCTCGGTTTTCATTTTTTTTTTGGGTGGAGTCGACTGGGGAGCTAGAGCCGGGGCCCGAGGAGCTGAGGAGCTGATCGAGCCGCGAGTGAAGGGGTGGGGGGGGGGGGTTGGGGGGGTGGGGGGAGGGGGGGGGGAAAGACCGGGGAAACCGGATGCCGGTTTTTTTTTGGCAGGCATCCTTGGGGTCCACGGGCCGTTCACGGCCTATCTGTAGCTCTTCGGGGACGGAGGGAGGGAAGACAAAAATATTATCTCCGTGCGTTGTATACTGTGATTCTGCCCTTTCTGCCCTCCATACTGTGAGCGGAGCTGCGAGCATGTGCAGATGCTGGTGCAGTGTTGTATCAGGACATTTCATATTGCGCGTGAGGACTCGAACTACCTTTATCTATATATGTGACCCGGTACAGCGACATGAGGAATATCCCACCAAAACACTTTTCGAGTAAACAATGCCTGAAGTCAAAGTATCTTGTCAATTCGATAAAAAAAAAACCTTTTCGGAAAGTCAATGTATTGGAGGATATTATATTTAAAGGATTTTTGCGAAATCCATCTCTAAATGTTGAAAAAACGAAGATTTCGGGGGAGTGTTTGTTTACTGTTTTCATTAAAATGTAAAGTTCCTGCCTTTTTGAATGGCCGCTTTCGAGGAGTTAGAATGGCGCTGCTATAATATTGTGTCTGGTACCAAATGAACGAGCGAAGATCCCTTGTACTATTTACAACAAAGTTCACATGGAAATAATGTTGATATCATTTCAAAGCTAATGGTATACTCTTTCACATCATTATAATAAAAATCTCAAAATCTCAAAAAGTGGGGGTTATTCCTCATTATGCTGTGCTGGGTCACATATATAGGGTGAGTTTTATTAGAGGAAATTTACCAAACGTCCAAAGACGCCCATAATCATTTGGGAGCCATCCTCTATAATGCACCCCCTTTATTCTCCTCTAGACTGGACCCAATTTAATAAGAGTGAAAATCTGCTAAGCATGAGAAGTCTTCCCGTGAAAAATAGGGTTACATTACAAAGCACATTACGATGTGAGTTCTTGACTTAGGATGAAACCAAAGTGAAGTTTGGGTTTTGCAAAGTTATCTTGTGAATCGTGACAATCGTGTTTTAGTAAATTGTGATGGGCAGCTCAATGAAACCGACCCCTGGCGTCTGACCATAACAGTAGACTGGTAGACGGTGTCGTCACACTGACCCTTTGTCTACTCACACCAGGCGACTGGATGCAAAAGATTGGGTCATCACACCAACCCTTTAAGTCTTCCTTCACCAGGCGACTGAATATACAATGAGTAGACCAGGATCTTCGCTCACTAATTCCTTGCCTACCCACTACACGTCGCGTGACTGAATTGGTAGACAGTTCTGTCTCCCCCCAAACTTTCTCTACCAAAGTCAGGCGACCCACCAGAAGACAATTCAAGGGTTATTAATTAATTGTAACCTCACTGGGCCCCTCCAATGGCTTCCCCAATACGGAGATCATTGGGATTCGAATACAGCGAAATGGTGCAAGACTGAAAGAGAGAAGAGGGCAACTGGCGGCGCTCAATCCGTCTACGCTGGTTACCCGTCACACAACAGTCCACGCGATATCCCTATGAACTATACCTCGTAACAAACACACACGCGCCCACCACCGCTGTGCATCGAGTAAAGTGCAAAGAATCCAAGATCTTTCCCAGTAGATGTCAGCCACATCCGGCCACGAGCACCCCCTCTTTTAAGAAATGACGTGTTCCCATCACACATAAAGACAAGAGCGAGTCATCTAAGTGGCTATCTCTCACCTGACAGGTAAAGTGCGTCGTGCCAACTCAAACACCATTACGTCGTGAGCCCACCATCAAAATTGTCAGTGTTTTATTTTCGTGCTTCCCCTCGAAATCGAGAGGACCACTTCAGAACGGCGCTCTACGGTATGACTTTCCACTTAGCGAGTGAAACAACGCTACCTCAAGGCACAGTGAAGGCAGCGCATACCATGCAAAATAATGTGCACCGCTCGAAATAATGGCGTCGATACATTATAGACTGGTTCCCTGTCTGTTCCTTTGTCTAGAGATTCGTATTGCCAAGGGACAGATGCGCACGATAACTGACAGTCAGGGGATGTGTGCATGCAACGACTGAGTCAAGTTAAGACCCCACCCTTTCAGTCCAACTATATGGCATCCCTCGATTACTGCTGCACGTGTCAAGCTATTCGTCAGCCAATCTACAACGGTTTACTCTTTGTTTTGTATTAAAGACTGCTTATCTATATAATTTATTTAGCAAACCATGTATTTCCTAAGCTAATCATATGTGACCCGGCACAGCATAATGGGGAATAACCCCCACTTTTGAGATTTTGAGAAATCTCAGAACGTGAAAGAATATACCATTAGCTTTCAAATGATATCAAAATTATTTCCGCGTGAACTTTGTTGTAAATAGTACAAGGGGACTTCGCTCGTTCATTTGGCACCAGACACAATATAGCAGCGCCATTCTAACTCCTCGAAAGCGGCCATTCAAAAAGGCAGGAACTTAACATTTTCATGAAAACAGTACACAAACACTCCCCCGAAATCCTTGTTTCTTCAACATTTAGAGACGGATTTCGGAAAACTCTTTTGGACATAATATCCTCCAATACATTAACTTTAAGAAAATACAAAAACAAAATAGATTTTTGTTTATCGAATTGAGAAGATACTTTGACTTCAGGCGTTGTTTACTCGAAAAGTGTTTTGGTGGGATATTCCTCATGTCGCTGTGCCGGGTCACATATTCGAGGTTGATTTACGGTGGACCTGATCATTAGTTCGCTTCAAAGGCTAAAAGGCTCTGATTAGAAAAGTGAGGAAATCATTCCATTCGATTTTAGGAAAAATCCTGGAAACTTTAAATCTTAGAAATACCGTGTGCATTGTGCTAAGTTCACCTATTCGGAGCGCTTCCTTTATGCCGTATACCTTTCCCGTGCATCTCGTCCGCGGCATAATGAGGGGAGGCAGAAGCAAGACCTCGCCCCGGGGACAGTCTAATTCTTTGAGCCGTAGCCCTGAGCTAGGGAAGGTTTCCCGGACCTATCGGTGAACAGCAAATTTTTTCAACAAATCTCTATAGGGAAAATGTATCTGGAAGGAAAATGTAATAGCGCGAGCGCTTATTGGTATTCACCTGCCCTTTCTCGTGCTCTATCTTCACCCCCCCCCTACCCCTCCCCCTTAAAAAAAACCTCTGATTTTATTTCCGGCCAGATCTGGCGATATTTCAAGCTATAGCTTCGGGCTTTCAAGGTGGTACGAATTGAGTATATCGATTTGAGAAGGGTCGGCGACATCCGGGCTACAAAACCCCTGGAGCAACCGACACACCGTACGGTATACAATGAAACAAACCGTAAAAGCACGTTGAAAAGAAATGAATTAAAACCGAGGTGATATACACAAATGTTGCAAACTGCTTACTGACTAAAATTACCAAAATGCAAATCTTAAAATTTAGTGGGCCTGACGTTTCGATCCTAACAGGACCTTTCACTCTGCCTTTGAGAATTAAAGGTCCTGCTAGGATCGAAACGTCAGGCCCACTAAATTTTAAGAATTAAAACCGACTTAGATAAACAATGTAAAACATAAATCGGAGGCATTGGGATACAATCGTAGTCTACTCTGAAATCTTTCATCGTTCATCGTTCATCGTTCATCGTTCATCGTCCATCGTTCATCGTTCATCGTTCATCGTTCATCGTTCATCGTCCATCGTTCATCGTTCATCGTTCATCGTTCATCGTTCATCGTTCATCGTTCATCGTTCATCGTTCATCGTTCATCGTTCATCGTTCATCGTTCATCTTTCATCGTTCATCGTTCATCGTTCATCGTTCATCGTTCATCGTTCATCATCTTCATCATCGTTCATCGTTCATCGTTCATCGTTCATCGTTCATCGTTCATCGTTCATCGTTCATCGTTCATCGTTCATCGTTCATCGTTCATCGTTCATCGTTCATCGTTTATCGTTCATCGTTCATCGTTCATCATCGTTTATCGTTCATTCTTCAACGTTCATCGTTCATCGTTCATCGTTCATCGTTCATCGTTCATCGTTTATCGTTCATCGTTCATCGTTCATCATCGTTTATCGTTCATTCTTCAACGTTATTTGTGTTTCAGCCTGCAATCAGGCAAATCACTGACCACACAGTGCACGATTATCCCGTCGAGTAGGGCTAGGGCAAACCCTCATTGAATTACACTCCCCTGGTCGTCCACGCAAACGTCATCATTATGTCGGTGCGGCATGGATTCAATGCTGTCTATTCCTGCATTTGCAGTCTTTTAATTGCCTGGCACGTGGCCAATCCTCCTCCCCGCCCATCCTGTATGGCTGCTCCCCCATCCCATCACCCCAGTAATAATCGCGCAGTGATATCTGCACGCCGCAGACGGCCGTGGCTTGGGCGCTGCCTGTGGGAACACCTGGCGATCGCGTTGCAAGATGGCGGCCACAAATGGGCGCTTGATGTTGCACAGCCTCGTGTCCATCATCAGGAAGACAATGCCCATCGACCGCCCTCACCGGCGGGGGGAGGGGGGGGTGGGAGAGCCCTCTCCGATTCCGACGGTAAGCCTACCTTTGGGCAGATCCGTATAGTATTCCACGCGCGTGCATGAGCATTTTGTTCGGAGATCTTAATATGCGGAAGAAAGTTCAGCCCCACCCCCCAAAAAAACCACCCCAAAACAGGCAGATACAGTCTCCAGTAAGACCGTGCTACACTGGCTACTGTCTTTGTAAAGCACTGCCCTATATAAATACCTTCATCGTTTTACACCTTCTCTCGTCTTTTTTTTGTTTTTTGCCGCATTTTCTAGTGGGAAAGTTGAAACGGCATCCATTATGGAAGCGGTCGCCTCGCACGGGCTCAATTGAAGCATACATGATACTACGCCAACAAGCAACGGCGAGTTCACTGATGAAACACAAAGCCACGGCAAGCGAAGTCGCCCACCGTGTCCGGCATCTCAATACACGCAATCGTTCTCCTCCATTCTACCACTCCTATACCCTCTCTCCTCATCCTCTCTCAAACATTCTGTCTACCATTCTCTCTCACTCTTTCCCTCTCTCTATCTCCCTCCCCCTCTCGCTCTCTCTCTCTCTCTCCCTCTCTATCTCACTCTCTCTCTCTCTCTCTTCATCTCTCTCCCATCTATCTCTCCCTCCTCTCTCTCTCTTCCCCCCTCTCCCTCCCTCTCTCTCCCTCATCTCTCTCCCTCCCCTCTCTTTCTCCCCATCTCTCGCTTCCCTATCTCTCTCCCTCCACCTCTCTCTCTCCCTCCCCTCTCTCTCTTTTTCTCCCTCTCTCTCCCTCTCTCCTCCTCTCTCTCTTTCTCTCCCTTTCTCTCTCTCCCCCTCTCTCTCTTCCTCTCTCTTCTCTCTCTCTCCCCTTCTCTCTTTCTCCCCCTTTCTCTCTCTATATCCCCTTTCTCCCCCTCTCTCTATTTCTCTCTCTCTCTCTTTCTCTCTCTCTCTCTTTCTCTCTCTCTCTCTCTTTCTCTCTCTCTCTTTCTCGCCCCTCTCTCTCTCTCCCTTTCTCTCTATCCCCTTTCTCCCCCCTCACTCTCACTCTATCCACTTTCTCCCCCCCCCTCTCTCTCTCTCTCTCTCTTTCTCTCTCTCTCTTTCTCTCTCTCTCTCTCTCTCCACACCCTCTCTCTCTCTGTATCGCCCTCCTCCTCCTGTATCTCATCTCTATCTCAATATCTGACTCAGTCTCTCTCCGCGTCTATGTACTTCATTCCTTCGGTCTGCTGTCCGCGGCCACCGCTCTGGGTCATCCTCCACCCCCCCCCCTTTCCCTCCCGAATCGCTGGTGCCAGCACTTTGCCTTTTATCGCCATTGATCTGGACGAGAAAGTCGCAGGAATTTGCCTCGCCGAGAATTCCTTGTGGTGTGATTCTATTGGTTTGTTCCTCTTCGTCGACATTATTCCTCTCGTTCCGTTTCCTCCCGTCGACCTCGTCTCCCTCAATTGCAATCTCTGATGAAGAGATCTATACCTCGAACCGTTTGCTTTGGGAATTACATTTGTCAGCGCCTGAAATTCATTTGAATTTCCTCTCCCCTGAGGACGGGCCAGGTTAAAGAGACACTGTGGCGCTCTCCGTCCAAGAAAACACACACACAAAACCAACAGGTTACCAGCGAGGTATACTGGCAGGCTTCACCGAGTCGTGTCTGCATTGGTTGGTAACCCATATCACACCTATTCGCGCGTCGATGAGTATACAAGCCAGCATAACTAAAACACGCAGTGCGTTCAAAATCAATCCCAAGGTTCCGTGAACGGATTTCAATCAAACCACTGCGTCACTTTGAATAGGAATATTCTGTTGGGAGATCGCGTTGCAGAGCATGCGACCATGTGGTCTTTTGGGAGACGGTAGTTTTATTTGTCTGCGGTGGTGAGGTCACTGACATACCTGCATTTCCCCGTGTCGACCCCAGAGACGTTAAACGCAAATAAAAAATGAGGCCTGCAGTACAAGTCCCGGGGACTCTGCCCTACAATGGAATGCTATGATATTCAAATTGCAGCTTGGAACTGCGTGAGGGAGAGTGACGAGCCGGCCCCTAGAGGCGAGTGGCGCCTTTTGATACATTGGATATGTTTGGTTTGTGGGCATACTTTGGGTGCATACTTTGGGTGCATACTTTGGGTGCATACTTTGTGGGCATACTTTGGGTGCATACTTTGGGTGCATACTTTGGGTGCATACTTTGGGTGCATACTTTGTGGGCATACTTTGGGTGCATACTTTGTGGGCATACTTTGGGTGCATACTTTGTGGGCATACTTTGGGTGCATACTTTGGGTGCATACTTTGGGTGCATACTTTGGGTGCATACTTTGTGGGCATACTTTGGGTGCATACTTTGGGTGCATACTTTGCCTGTGTGCCTTATCGGAATGTTTGCATTTCGTGTCTCTACGCGATTCTTGGATTGTTCACTTTCTGTTTTGATGGCTTACTTGCCTGATTAATTGATTGATTGCGGCTTGCTTGCTCCTTTTGGGACGTTTTTTTATGCTTGCTTGCTTGCTTGGCTTGCTTGCCTGCTTGGTTAATTCCTTTCTTCCTTGCTTGCTTCCTTGTTTCCTTGCTTGCTTCCTTGTTTCCTTGCTTCCTTGCTTCCTTGCTTCCTTGCTTCCTTGCTTCCTTGCTTGCTTGCTTGCTTGCTTGCTTCCTTCCTTCCTTCCTTGCTTCCTTCCCTCCTTCCTTGTTTCCTTGCTTCCTTGTTTCCTTACTTGCTTGCTTGCTTGCTTGCTTGCTTGCTTGCTTGCTTGCTTGCTTCCTTCCTTCCTTGCTTCCTTGGTTCCTTGTTTCATTGCTTCCTTCCTTCCTTCCTTCCTTCCTTCCTTCCTTCCTTCCTTCCTTCCTTCCTTCCTTCCTTCCTTCCTTCCTTCCTTCCTTCCTTCCTTCCTTCCTTCCTTCCTTCCTTCCTTCCTTCCTTCCTTCCTTGCTTCCTTGCTTCCTTGCTTCCTTGCTTCCTTGCTTCATTCCTTGCTTCATTCCTTGCTTCCTTCCTTGCTTCCTTGCTTCCTTGCTTCCTTGCTTCCTTGCTTCCTTGCTTCCTTGCTTCATTCCTTGCTTCATTCCTTGCTTTCTTCCTTGCTCGTATTATTCTGGCTTGCTGTCTACCTGTGCTGGCTGCATGACTTTGTTTCCCCTCAGACCTCGCCAGCCTATACATTTCATCACCCTTTCGTCGTTCGCTCATCTGTTCACCTCCATTAATTCAAGTGATCGACTCGGGTCACCCTCGTACCACTTACGCCGAGGAAATTAACAGCCGCTGATTAAAACTGTAAAAGTAGACGTTTCCCCCATCCAAACCAATTTACATGCTAATTATACCAAATGTCGACCCAGTTGCAAAGCTCAGGTGTGCGTCTATTTGCAAATCACTGGCCCCATATTACAGTCGAGTACCGTGTGGCTTGCCTTGGTGTGTGCAACTTGAGTGATCGAGTGCCGAGCGGCGGAATTCGGGGGGAAATGTGCGGACAGTCTGCTAGTGCCGTTGTTTTTTCTCGTCTGCATAATCGCTCATCATCAGCGAGGGGCGTAATTGTGTTATGGGGACCGCGTGGCTGCGGTGTCGAACGTCCCGACGATGCCGTGGTGTTTGCTCGGTGACTAGGTGCGGGAGAGAGTGTAAAGCCGCCCCTTCCCTCAGCCCCTTCCCAAGTCCCTTCCCCTGTCTCTCGTCCTGTCTGTCATTGTCTCTCTGTCTCTCTGTATCTCTGTCTCTCTGTCTCGGTCTCGGTCTCACTGCCTCTCTGGTTCCCTGCCTCTCTGTCTCTCTGCCTCTCTGCCTCTCTGCCTCTCTGCCTCTCTGCCTCTCTGCCTCTCTCTGCCTCTCTCTACCCCTCTGCCTCTCTGCCTCTCTCTGCCTCTCTCTGCCTCTCTCTCCCTCTCTACCTATCTCTGCCTCTCTGCCTCTCTGCCTCTCTGCCTCTCTGCCTCTCTGCCTCTCTCTTTGCCTCTCCCTGCCTTTCTCTGTCTATCTGCCTCTCTCTGACTCTCTCATGTCTCTCTGTCCCTCTCTGCCTCTCTACCTCTCTGTCTCTCTCTGTCTCTCCGCCTCTCTCTGTCTCTCTGCCACTTACTCTGTGTGTCTCTCTCTGTCTCTCTCTGTCTCGCTGCCTCTCTCTCTCTGTGCTTCTCTCTGTCTTTCTGCCTCAGTCTCTCTGCCTCTCTCTGTGTGCCTCTCTCTGTCTTTCTGTCCCTCTCTCTCTGTGTCTCACTCTGTCTCTCTGCCTCTCTCTATCTGTCTCTCTGTCCTCTCTCTCTCTCTCTCTCTCTCTGCCTCTCTCTCTCTCTGCCTCTCTCTCTGCCTCTCTCTCGGTCTCCCGGCCCCTGTCTCTCAGTCTTTCTGTATCTCTCTCTCTCTCTCTCTCTCTCTCTCCCTCTCTCTCTCTCTCTCTCTCTCTCTCTCTCTCTCTCTCTTTCGCTCTCTCTCTGTCTCTCTGCTTCTCTCTCTGCCTCTCTCTGTCTCCCGGTCTCTGTCTCTCAGTCTTTCTGTATCTCTGTCTCTCTGCCTCTCTGTCTATGTCTCTCTGTCTCTATGTTTATCTGTGCCTCTCTCTATCCCTCGATCCGTTGGAGCGTACAGGAAACCCCCTCGCATTGTTGAGACTATTATTTATGCTGTATCCTCTCAAAGTAGGTCAAGAGGAAGACCATGTGCGCATATCGCACCCCAAGCTGTCATCTCATGCATTACACATCACCTGGATTCTTGGCACATCTCTCCGTCTCGCGAGGTGTAGGGAACTCAGCTATTAACTCATCGCAGTGTGTCATTTTGGCCAGGCCGTATAATATCTAAATTTGACCGGCTATAGGCTCCATTCAGTTTTATTACCCGGGCCCCTAACTAAATGTACGGGGAGGGGGGGACATGTCTCAGTCTTCGGGATGAGTTGGCTTTGACCACCGGTGGTACGAGAGAGAAGTGGCTCTCTCTGTACATGTATCTCAGTATGGAACCAGGAGCTGCAATAAAAACACAAATCCGTGTAACACAAAGCATGTGCCACACAGCATTTTGAGTTAGTTTAAGAATTTATTTTGCTTTTGGCTGCACTGGGACACCTTACTAAACACCACCGTCGAAAATAGGTGACGGTGCTTACTGCGCGGTGCGCCGTGGACATCAACAAAACCGGGTAATCTTACGGAAGTGACAGGCTTGATCAACCTTCTCTATGATTATTCTAATAGTCTGTGATGTGGACAAAGTGACTGAGACCTCTTTTAGTCTGATACTTTCGTTCACATTGGTCAGCTTGAAGAAAAGGCCTTATATCGTCGAAAACCGGTAACTGGAGGATACGTTTAGCCACGGGATTGTACACGCAGATCCTGAAATGTTCTATACTGGACAGGGTGTAGTGAGGGGGAAGTATAGATATGGAGCCCGTGAAGGCATTGGTTAGATGTTGGTTGAACTACCGGTATAGTATAGTAGAAGTAGTAATGGGATCATGCTTGAGGCGAAAATGTGCGCCCCTTTTTGCCGTGCGCCTGTTGGCGATGTCACAAACGGGCATTCAGTAAAATAGTGAAGAATCCCGAAGGTGCTCTGAGTGGATTCGAACCCGCAAACACTCCTCCCATGTGCTGCCGTCTTGTTCGCTTGACCAGCGAGCAGGTCGGGGGGAGGGGCCAATTTCATGGACCTGCTAAGCAGAACATTTTGCTTAGCAAATTTTCATGCTCGGAAAAAATATATAAGCTGGGAACCAGTTATGCGCAATATATAGTTCATAGCATTTTGGCTGGTAACCTGATTTTGCTAAGCAAAATGTGACCCGGCACAGCGACATGAGGAATATCCCACCAAAACACTTTTCGAGTAAACAACGCCTGAAGTCAAAGAATCTTCTCAATTCGATAAAAAAAGGTCATTTTTTTTTCTTTTTTTCTTTTCGGAAATTTAATGTATCGGAGGATATTATGTCCAAAGGATTTTTCCGAAATCTGTCTCTTAATGTTGAAAAAACGAGGATTTAGGGGGAGTGTTTGTGTACTGTTTTCATGAAAATGTAAAGTTCCTGCCTTTTTGAATGGCCTCATTCGAGGAGTTAGTATGGCACTGCTATATTGTGTCTGGTGCCAAATGAACGAGCGAAGTCCCCTTGTACTATTTACAACAAAGTTCACACGGAAATGATTTTCATATCATTTGAAGGCTAAAGGTATACTCTTTCACATCATTAGAAAAAATATCAAAATCTCAAAAGTGGGGGTTATTCCTCATTATGCTGTGCCAGGTCACAAATGTCCTTTTGACTTAGTGAATATCTGTGCTTAGCAGCTCCATGGAATTGACCCCGGGTCATCGCAGTCGATTCGGAGCTGCACAATACAACCTATGAACAGACTGCACTTTCTTCCTTGGCATTAGAAAGCAAACTTGTTGCTTTCTCGTGTGTTAAAATAACCCCATGGATCTTATTAATAATAGCCTGTGTTCTAGCTGATGACAATATACACCTCATGGTCTGCAGATATTCTGGGTACAAATTTTACGCATTAATGTTGCACCAGGATGCGAGTTGAACCGAAATGCAATGATTTTGAGTGTCTAGCTGATGACAATATACACTCCATGGTCTGCATATAGTCTGGGTACAAATTGTACGCATTAATGTTGCACCAGTATGCGAGTTGAACTGAAATGCAATGATTTTGAGTGTCTAGCTGATGACAATATACACTCCATGGTCTTCAGATAGTCTGGGTAAAAATGTTACGCATTAATGTTGTACCAGCATGCGAGTTGAACCGAAATGCAATGATTTTGAGCGGTCTTTAAAAATGCACTTTTACATTATCTGTACCACGTGGTTGTCTACATTATTGGTGAAGCATGATACGAGGGACGGGCCTGACGTTTCAACCCCACAGCGCGATCTCAGCTGCTCAGCGTGCTAAGATGAGTCAGTGAACCAAGCACGTAAGGGCGCCCTTCATTTGAATGTTGTTTATGATTTTCCGCGAACGAACACAGTTTGCTTTTGATTGTATGAAGTCAATCAATGCACCCTAATTACGGGGAACAACTGTATCATTTCTTTTCCAATGTAAAACTACAAGTTGTAGGCCTATAGGTACTAGGCTCCGTACTGAGCGAGTTGGTAAATAACTACGGGTCAACGAACGTGCCTGAAAGCGCTGCATTGCCAATGGCCGTATCGACTCAGCACGGTCTTCGAAATGGACAACTACCATGCGCGCTGCGCATGACGTTTTTATCCATATATGGTCACGGTCTCATCTGAGCATGGGACCCGTATCATCAGACCGCTACACCGGGGCAAACATTGCATTCTATTTCTCGAACATATCTTTATCAAGGGATCTTATACGGTGCTACAGCAACTCCCCGAGAAGGGAACAAAAGCGTTGGGATCACTAGGCCGGCGACGTTTCATACGTAGCGATTCGCCTTGAATCCAGTCTCGTCTATATAAGGCGGAGGAATCCCTGGCGATGCAGACCCAGCGGACATTCCCTCGACCGTTCACGGGCAAACGGATTTTCTTCCGGGCCAACGCTTAATGGTGAGATTCGCTGATGAGGTGTGCGTGACCCGGAGACCCTTGCTTTGCGACCTGCGCTGCAGTGGATTATAGGGGAGGAGGCCCGATGACTCAGAGCCACGAAAATGAAAAAGTCATTCGATACGCAGCGAGAGAGAGAGGATCAGTCCGTCGTTTACCTCGGGCGAAGCCCAACAGTAACGCAGCCCTTGGTATACCCAGCCCAAGGAGGGATTAGGCTCGCCTAATACCTCCTTGGTATACCATTACGAACCCCTGCACAAAACAAGTGGACACCCATCTCCCCCCCCCCTCCGCCAACAAAAAAGACTGTGGACATCGCTGCAATTTGAGCTCGAGTGTCGAAAGCACACACGTGGGTCAGAAGGATACATCTCCCAGCAGGCGGCCATGCAGAGGTCCAGACTATTATGATTGGCAGGTGATGTGATGGGCAGGTCTGGTCCCCCCCCCCTGTCGCGAGCGCTCCGAGTGCGTGCAGGATTACAGCCACACGCGCGTTCATGATAATAATTGTGAAAGACAACGCCATACGTTCCCAGACGATGTCGCAGTGGAGGGTGGATACAGTATCGGCCGCGTGAACGGCGACGACAACGGAAGGCTGCGACCGTTTCCGCGTATGTGTTCGCTTGGCTTGCCCTACATTCTGAATAATTTATGGTGGATCCCGGGCCCGTACGTACGACGACGCCGTCCGCAGAGTAAAAGGGCCCCACGGGGATGCTTAAACTGTCGTCTTTAGCGACGTGGGCGTGGAAGCCATCCGACCACCGCACGAGAGCGGGGGAGGGGGAGGGGGAGGGAGGGGGTGTGGGGGGAAACAGGGCCACTCGCCTGCAACAATTGTCAGAATTAGCGTGAACCCGGGCTTTCGTTGGTCACCGTGTGTAATCGCATCGATTACGTGCCTCTGCGGGGCTATAGCCACTGAACGCGAGGCTGGACACGAAACTCCTGGTGTGTCATCATTAGGGCCGAGGCGGAATACAGAAGGAGAAGAAGATGAAGAAGAAGAAGAAGAAGAAGAAGAAGGCGAAGAAGATGAAGAAGAAGAAAAAGAAGAAGAAGACGAAGAAGATGAAGAAGAAGAAAAAGAAGAAGAAGAAGAAGAAGAAGAAGAAGAAGAAGACGAAGAAGATGAAGAAGAAGACTTTTTTTTTGACTTTTCAAAAGGAGAACTTTATTTCAATCTTTTGAAAATAACCGAAACAAAACAAACCAAAATAAACAATATTTACAAGTAAGACTTGAAAATAATCAACTAAATAAATGAATATAAAAAAATTAAACAATAAACATATCATAGAAATCATATGTATAATAGCGAAACATATATGAGAGATGTTTTGTAATACAAAATAAAGTAAGTTTAAGGGGAGTTGTCAAAGTAAAGTAATCGAAAATAAACCGGTGACTCGACAGATCTTTCCAGGAGCAGAGGTATAACACCATGTCTCGCTTACGCGAGCTGCTACTCCTGAGAAAGAAAGTCACGATAGTTTAATTTTCATTAGACAAAGGTCCACAAGGGAAAAGTAAGTAAAGAGATTTGTCAGAAGAGAGACAGGAAAGATTAAGTTAACCACGTCAACGTATTATCCTCTAGGATACGAAAGAAAATAGAGTCTAGCGGCCATTTGCAGAGAAACGTTGAAATGTTATCACATTAACGGTAGAAGGTGAATTCAAAAAGAATATTTGTGCGAAGACGGTGAATCCAGATGAGAAGAGGGTCAGAAAATTTACAAGTAGGCCCTACGATATAACCAGTAGATAACATTTTTCAAACTAATGATTGAATAATTTGCTACGTGGACGGAAGAAAAAGAAGAAGAAGAAGAAGAAGACTTTTTGTTTTGCTTTTCAAAGGAAAACTTTATTTTCCAAATGAAACACAAAATACAGTTGCCAAATATATACAGGAACAAATAATATAAAATAAAAAAGGGGAAAAACAATCATACAATTGGAAAATCAAATAACACGGTATATTACTAAATGAAAACGAAAACATTCAATGAAAGGGAAAGCAACATTTGAAAGACTTTGATGAAACGAATGAAGAAGAAGAAGAAGATTAAGAAGAAGAAGAAGATTGAGAAGAAGAAGAAGATTAAGAAGAAGAAGATTAAGAAGAAGAAGAAGAAGAAGAAGAAGAGGAAGAAGATTAAGAAGAAGAAGATTAAGAAGAAGAAGAAGAAGGGGAAGAAGAGGACGAAGAGGAAGAAGAAGAAGAAGACGAACAAGAACAAGAACAGGAACAAGACACCGATACAATCGCACACACATTCAAGTGCAGTGCTGCGCCGCAGGGAGAAGGCCCAAGTCTTAATGCACACAACATTCCCATCAATTGGTGCTCCCACCCACCCCTCCTCCCCTCCTCCCCTCCTCCCCCCTCCCTCCTACCTGCATCCATTGTAGAGCGGCGTGACGGACGGGTGTACACGGGCCTCAGCGAGCAGCCGGTGCGTGCATCGGGCCATTCCGGCGCATCTACTTAGCGGTCGGCAGCAGCGCGCCTCCCGTGGCCGGCTCTAATCAGTCGGGGCTCGGCCACTCAGTACGCATACAGCTCGCAGTGCCGCCGTCCCAGGGTGACGGTGCAGCCAGTCAAGGCAGCTAGGGGTGGAGGAAGTCCGCTTTCGCTCGGTCCCTTCCTCCATCCTCTCTCTCTCTCCCCCTCCCCAACCCCCTCCTCCCCCCTTTCCCCACGCCTCGCTCCCTTCTAGCCGGGTCGCGTCTCCCATGCTCGTAGGCCGGCCCACGCCCTGGTGTGAGCGCGCTGGCGGTCGCATGGTGTTTCGGGGGACCGCGGACAGGCAGCAAGCCGACGACCCGGGACTATGCCGGAGGATAATAACCCAGAGGAACAGAAAGCGACGCTGCCCGACGATCGGTCGCACCGCTTCAAGAAGTTCCTCCGTAACAAGGTAAGGCCTTCTCATCGGACGCGTGCATGTAGCGCGCAATAATGTACGCGAGTACTTCCCGAATATTGCTCTGTGGAATCACGCTGGACGTAATGGAGTTGTTTGGGTTGAGTCGTGACCAAGCGAACATTTTCTTTTTGTTCTCTCTTGCTTTGTTTAAGATTTCGACAACGATCCAAACCGCACCTTATGCCACGTTCCGGCCGTTTGTACATACCTGAAAATACGGTCGTTATAACCGAGTTGTCGTTATAATCGAGCTCGTTATAACGGGAGTCGACTGTACACGTATTCTGTCTGATCGTACCCCAGCAAGTAAAAGAATGGGCACGCTTGCCCTGTTTGAACACGCAGCCCACAGACAGTGTGCACAGCACTCGTGCTCAGACACTGTTGCGTTGAACCAAACGTGAATCTAAAAACAACCCACATCTGCGTTGGATCGAGTGGCTGTATTGTGACTCCCCGACCCTCCGTGCACATTTTGTGCGTTCCTCCATCTTTGATATTATGACTCATCAGAAACAAAACGGTTTAGATGTCGTCTGCTGACCCTCTAAAGTGAGCGTAGCTCGGGCTTCCTGTTTGGGCACGAAATCGGCTGGCGCTTGCATCAAATTAATAATGTTCGACGAAGCTTGGGACAATCTGGCTACACCTATCACGAGCCGTCTATTGACACCGACTTAACTTCCAATATCAAAGGCGGTTCAATCGTGCAGAAACTGAGGGTACCGTAAAAATATGTGTGTCCACTTTGACGTTGAAAACAAACAAACATCTGAAGCAAAGCAGGAGACTTGAAGATCAGCAATGATTTTTGAAACGCCGTATATAGGCCCATAGGTTGCGCGCTAACGAAGCAACGCGTTTATTATACAGATCCAGAAGATGTCTTCTCGCGCGTTAGACGTGTTATCTAACCCAAATAATATTAATATTTAGTGGGCCTGACATTTCGATCCTAGCAGGACCTTTCCCAAAGGCAGACTGACAAGGACAAAACAGATACATGTACACGAAGGAAGGGGGAAGAGAGTGAATAGGACACGGATGAGAAACAAAGGACAAAGGGAGGGAGAGATCAAAAGGAAGGGCAAGGAGTAGGGTAGGGATTAGTGAGAGGAGGGGGAAAGATCAAAGAGGGAAGTGTGGAGGAGCGAACACAAAAGAACGATTATCAGAAAGCTGCATGGTGTTAGTCATTACCCTCATGGATGTTGAGACCATGTGGTTGAATAGTCCGAAGACGTTTCATCCACATTTTCTCACGGCTAAGACAGACAGCATTACTACGGTGACCAAGGGATTCTATGCCCAGTACACTCATATCTGATATCGAATCAATGATCAGGGAGATTGAAGTGATACCCAACAGGGGTGTCCATTTTACCGGTTTTGATTGTAGACCTATGGCCATAGATACGTTTTTTGAGGGTGTTTTTGGTCTCACCAACATACTGAACATTACAAACTCTACATGAGATGAGGTATATGATGTTGGATGTAGTGCACGTGATAGAGCCATAGGTCGTGCGGGTAGTTCCAGAAGAATTTCCATTGAAAGAGTCTATTTCCTTGACATGTGTCTTGCAAACAAATAACATTCGGCACAAGTGGCGCTGTGGGGCACGCCACCCGTCTCGTTACTCTACCAAACGGCTTTACCTATATTCAACACTATATGTCCTTCGGTCCTAATAGGTCCTAATAATGTGACCCGGCACAGCATAATGAGGAATAACCCCCACTTTTGAGATTTTGAGATTTACTAATGATGTGAAAGAGTATACCATTAGCTTTCTAATGATATCAAATTTATTTCCGTATGAACTTGTTGTAAATGGTACAAGGGGACTTCGCTCGTTCATTTGGCATCAGACACAATATAGCAGCGTCATTCTAACTCCTCGAAAGCAGCCATTCAAAAAGGCAGGAACTTTACATTTTCATGAAAACAGTACACAAACAACCCCCCCGAAATCCTCTGATATCAGAGATCGAATAGCGGCCTCTCTGAGTTGGCCTACACCACTGGACGGTTCAGGGTTTCCGGCCTAGTGTCTGGATCGAGATTAGCCCATCGGTGGTGAGTAACTCCCCTCTGCTAATGAGTCCGCAACACCCCCTTTACACGAAGGAAGCAATCCCGCCATCCAACCACTGATCCAACTGACCCACCATGACCCCAGTCACGATTACAGGGAGTCTTTTAAAACCTACCTCCCTCCCGCTCGCTCGCTCTCCCGCTGTATCTGTCTCTCTGTCTCTCTTACTCTCTCCCCCTCTCCCTCCATCTCTCTATCTCTCTCCCCCTCTCCATCCCTCTCTCTATTTCTCTCCACGTCTTCCTCTCTCGCTCTCTCTATTTCTATCTATATCCATCTCTCTCTAAAACTCTCTCCCTCCCTCTCCCTCCCTCTAGCTCTCTATCTCTCTCCCCCTCTCCATCCCTCTCTCTGTCTCTCCGCACACCTTCCTCTCTCCCGCTCTTTCTCTATTTATATCTATATACATCTCTCTCTAAAACTCTCTCCCTCCCTCTCCCTCCCTCTAGCTCTCTATCTCTCTCCCCCTCTCCATCCCTCTCTCTGTCTCTCCGCACACCTTCCTCTCTCCCGCTCTTTCTCTATTTCTATCTATATCCATCTCTCTCTAAAACTCTCTCCCTCCCTCTCCCTCCCTCTAGCTCTCTATCTCTCTCCCCCTCTCCATCCCTCTCTCTGTCTCTCCGCACACCTTCCTCTCTCCCGCTCTTTCTCTATTTATATCTATATACATCTCTCTAATACTCTCTCCCTTCCTCTCCCTCCCTCTCTCTATCTCTCTCCCCCTCTCCATCCCTCTCTCTATCTCTCCGCACACCTTCCTCTCTCCCGCTCTCTCTCTCCCCATATACATCTCTCTCTCTTACACTCTCCCTCTCTCCCCAACTCTCTCTATCGTTCTCTCCACGTCTCCCTCTCTCTTTCGCTTTCTCCCTCGCTGTCTCTCTCTCTACACCTCTCTATCTATCTCTATCTAGTCTTACTCTCTCCCTCTCTCAATCTATCTCCGCGTCTCCATCTCTCACTCTCTCTCTACCTCTCTATCCATCTATATATCTCTCACTCTCTCCCTCTCTCTCCCTCCCTCTTCACGTCTCCTTCTTGCTCTCTGAAAATCAATTTCGAATTCCGAAACCCGATACGGAGCAGACCCTGAAAACAATCACTTCATTCCTCCCCCTCCTTCGAACGGATTATGTCCCCCTCCCTATTTTCCCTAAATTAACCCACTTGACTTTAGGGTGGGACTATAACCCAGGACGAGGCAAGCAAGAGAGCGCCTCAGAAAGTCCCACCCACGCTAAACAGTTCGGAGAACCTATATGTGACCCGGCACAGCGACATGAGGAATATCCCACCAAAACTCTTTTCGAGTAAACAACGTCTGAAGTCAAAGTATCTTCTCAATTCGATAAAAAAAAAATCAATTTTTGTTTTAATGTATTTTCGGAAAGTTAATGTACTGCAGGATATTATGTCCAAAGGATTTTTCCAAAATCCGTCTCTACCTGTTGAAAAAAAACGAGGATTTCGGGGGAGTGTTTGTGTACTGTTTTCATGAAAATGTAAAGTTCCTGCCTTTTTGAATGGCCGCTTTCGAGGAGTTAGAATGGCGCTGCTATATTGTGTCTGGTACCAAATGAACGAGCGAAGTCCCCTTGTAAGTTCACAGGGAAATAATTTTGAAATCATTTGAAAGCTAATGGTATACTCTTTCACATCATTAGAAAATCTCAAAATCTCAAAAGTGGGGGTTATCCTCATTATGCTGTGCCGGGTCACATGTAAGTATTACCCCTCTGCTCGCCCGTTCCCATCGAACTCCCATCATTTTGCTTAACAAAATAGCGTTTGAGACCCAGTGCCTCGTCATCTTTGAGGAAACTCCCAGGGGGGGTCCAATTCCAAAAGATCCCACCGCGAGAGGCTCGAGCCCCACGCCGACAAACATCTCCATTATTCCGCATCCGCCTTCGGATGAGATCCCGCTAGGATTGAAACGTCAGGCCCTCGTTGCTTTTCTCTCTCTCTCTCTCTCTTCTAATTGGTAATTTTGGTGTCATTCAAGTCAGCGCGGGCAGTCTGAAACATTTCTGTATGACTCTAACCTGTCAATTATTTATTAATTCACAGACGCCAGCCAGACATTAATATCTAGACAGTCAATCGACTGCACACTCATCGTAGCCGGGTTATTCATACATTCAATTAACATTAAGCCTATATAACACCACCCGAACCATCGCAATATCACGACCGTGGTGGATCCCGGTATAGTGCTGAAAGGTTTCGCATTCTTGATTTTGCCCCCCCCCCCATTAGTCATGCACAAACATCATCAGCCAACCTTACACCATCGTCGATCGGATGGTCGGCTTCCGAAAAAAAAACCCCAAGAACAACAATAAACCGACCATATGCCTGGAGAGACCTTTTTGAGTTAAAAAAAAAAACCTCAAGAAAGCCTCTTAACATTCATCTTAATCCCCACAGTCCTCAAAACTCCCTAACTTGATTATATATACCTGCACGCACATATTATCCATAAGCTTCATCGCGACAAATGCCACTCACATTTGTATTCCCTGCGTCGGTGCCCCTACCTCATTGTTATACAGTGTGGTGTCATCAGTCAGTTCACAGCGAGGGGGAAAAGCATATGGATGAAGCACATGAGTGAGGTATACGGGTTGTTTTCCGCCAATACGCGCATTTCTATGCGTCTCTCTACTGTGACGTTACACATTGTCCAGGAGTTTTTGAGTTGAGGACTGGTGCAGTCTGTCGTCCTCGTTCCTCCCTCTTTCCACCGCCCACCTTGAATTCGTTAAGGTTTCCTTCCCTGGTCCTTCTATAGATCGGCACCCCATAGCAGTTTGATCAAACGAACGAGGTACCAACATCTGGGCCTGCGAGAATCTACGGTGTAACCTATCATGCGTGGATATGGACGTCTGCCAGGCACCCCCTGCTGCGTCTACCCCCTGGAAACCCCCAAAAGGCCCCAAAATACACCTCAGATCAAAGGAACTATAGGTACCACTTGAAACCCATTTTAAATGAACAGGTACATCATACAGAGTACCGAATGGCCCCTGCCAGAGAAATTTCTCCCTTCCGATACCATGGTCGGCTGATGGTCGCCATACTACAACTACACTGACTGTGGCGTTCTTTTATTAAATTCGAAACCTACGCATGGACCATACGAGGTTCGGCCTCTTCGTCCATCGTTCACGGGAAAACGCAGTGCGCTTTGGTTGAAGGACGGGGTATTTGTTGCCTGAGTCCAAACAGACCTGCATGTACATACCATTTTGTACCGTTTGACCTGAAAAGAGAGAGGCTTGCTGAGAGTTGTGCCTGCCGTGTGTGGAAGCCTGAGCCCTAGCCGTATTACTGGCGACCCGGTGTGTCAATCAGATTGCCGTGTGATGACATATCACGGGCCGGCGACGCAGCAACTGCCAGGGGGTGCGAGACATTGTCTTCATACCAGCCAATTTCGCTCGAGCTGCGGGGGATCGGGAGAGCCTGCGCACAAAATTCTAGAGAGGTCACCGCTACCTATATATATATATATAAAAACACTATGGCGGGGAGTTTCGTCTGGACGTATAACAAGCTGCACGGATAAACGGTACCTAAAGGGCGCGGTGTCGACAATAGGGCGCCCTGCGCCTTCCTGTGTGCCGTGCGGTACCGCGCCTGTGTTTGTTCGCCCTGTGCCGTACCGGTACGTGCGCGTGCGCCGACTTGTTGACATCTTCGGCGGTCGGGAAAATACAGCCTCGGGCCTTCAAGGGCAGTCCGCGGGGAGGAGACGTAAGGTCTGCAAGTCGGGGTTCGAGTCGTACGGACCGGCGCTGACTAAACACAAGTACACGGATGCATTCGACGGGGATCGCACGCCCTAAGGATATACACCAAAAGGTAGGGATACCCCTGCGGTGTACGTCTCGCGCTTTATTAAATGAGAATCGCAGTACAGTACGTCTTAGCCGTGCATGCAAAATGTATGGGCTAACTTTCTGCCTCTGAAATAGCCATTTCCAAATTGTTGCCGAAACGGAGGAATGGAGCCATTTCTGTCGATGGGAAATCCTATTTGTGCGTGTCAAGATGAACCGTCATCCCCGTGAGACAATTGGGACGGTGAATCTTGCGTTCTTTGCTAAAATTAAAATCGGCCGTTTTTTCACGAATTGGCGAAACAAGACAGAAGTCAGTCTCACTTTAAATTGTTAAACCAGTTGACCGCCGTATATTACATAAAAAAACGTGTACATGCACCACTCATTGAAAGACTGGCTTAGAATATATACGTCTCAACACAGTGACTGTCTTTCAAAATGTTTTTTTTTTTCAAAACCCTGCTGCTTGGATGGATTTGCCCTTGCCTAAAACTGCGTTTTGATTAAATTTCATTTTTACTATTACATTAATGCCTCCAGTAATGTAAATCACATGCCATTTTACACATCCCTAGAATATATTTAGTGATTAATATTCGAAATTTGAACAGGGAATTGGATGGCTTGCGAGGTGCTAGAGTTGTCTGTGACAAAAAAACTAGATTCCTCCCTCCACTCTTGTAAGAATATCTGCAGCAATCAGGAATTTGAAACTCTGAATATATTTGCGAAGGCCACCATCTTATGGCCGCCGCACGCGAGAGCTACCGTATCTGCTGAACCAAAATTCTCTCGAGGTCGTTAGCTCAGCTATACGTGCTCACCGTGTGCGCTGAACTTTTGGTGAGATTTCTGCCTCAAGAGGCCGTGAGACCAATATCTATCCTGTTTGATTTTTTTTTCGCCTCTCGTGGATGAAAACTCATCGAGTGCGACGACTTGAGCTACGTGCTGAGCAAAAATATAACAAATTATGGGTTTCCATCCACGAGAGGCGAACAAAAATCAAGCAGGATAGATATTGGTCTCACGGCCTCTTGAGGCAGAAATCTCACTAAAGGTTCAGCGCACACGGTGAGCAACGTGCTGAGCTAACGACCTCGAGAGAATTTTTTGCTCAGCAGATAGCTCTCGTGTGCGGCGGCCTTTAAGGGCTGGATAGCTCAGATAGTAAGAGTGCTTTATAACGCAAGACCAAGAGGTCTCGGGTTCAAGTCCCGTTTCATTCAATTGGCTTTGCCTTTTTTTCTTATTTTGTTTTTAAAATTAAATTTGTCAAACGTTCCCAGACAGTTTGTCCTCTGCATGTGTGGATTTCGTACTCGCTGACGGGTTCTTGACCTCGTGAGCAAGAGTCCTCCGCAAAGACTCGCTTCGGACTTTCTGCTTCTCCTGTGGGCTTGTCTCTGCCCCGTGGCGTTTTGGCAACGTTTCGAGCTGACAAATTGGCCCTCGATCCTCGAAAATGGAAAAGGGGGGAAACAATCGACCGAGACGAGAACGGAACAAATTATGGCCAACGCGCGGGGGGTCATTTCCTAAAGTCGAGAGACGGACAGGCAGAGTGATGTGATTCGTATTTCGATCCAAATACAAGACCAGGAAAGAAAGAAAAAAAGTCACGTTAGCGTGCTTCTGGCCAACGCATGACGCACGCATTTCTTGATGGGCGACATACCGTCGGAATGAATGAAAGAGCAACAAACACAACCGCCTCCCCCCCCCCCAAAAAAAAAGCCAAAAAGGAATCCCACGAAATCAACAACTATAAATAAATTGTGACGTAAATGCGATAGACGTAATGCATACTCGTGATTGATGCTGGATTTCGGGCACTCCTGCGACAACATGCGAGATTTTGTTTCTCGTTTGTTTTGTTTTCTGGTCGTCTTACGATCAACGAGCGTTCGTTTCTCGCGGGACTGGTCTACTCTGGGATGTGATTCGCGGTATGAACGGTCCGATCTGGGTCGTCATACCGTTTTCCCCCCTCAGTAGGGAACTCCGCGAGCAAGCACGGCCTGCCTTGATACAGTTTCCCGAGTATAGCGTCCCAACCAGAGTCCGTGTTTGAGCTTATAGCCCTGCTCCAATCATTATCAGACGACCCCTATTTCAACACGAAAAAAAGGGGGAACGGGAATCCGATTGGTTCATGCATGTATACCTTAGGTCTCCGTAATCCTCTTTCGCCCATCGGAAGAGTCAGTATCTCTGCTTTTCTCTGTTTTTTTTTTTTTTTTTTTTTGGGGGGGGGGTTTCAACAAGGTAAGTTTGCTTTTTGAGACAAAATGGCGGGCTGGTGACTTCACGCCGCTGGCTCGGCAGTAGGTTGGTTATGGAGAGAGGATGGGAGGGCAGGGACGTGGTAAGGATGGAGGTTAGGGGTGGTGTGGGGGTGGGGGGGTCAGGTCTGGAGGTTGGCCGTGGGATGAGGGGCAAGTAAGGCGGCTGATGAGCTCAGCTGGCAACAGCAGCTAATGCGAAGCGGATATCCCGGCAGGGTATTTTTATGTCACGCCGCTTGGGGGTATTTCAGGAACGTGAGCGATGCAACAAACCGAGGCAACAACTACTGCAGGACGTTTCGGATCGATGCCAGACAACGGCTCAATTCCAATGCATTTTGCGGATTTAGAGACTACGGTAAATGCTCTTTTGTGAAAAACAAATAAACGTTACGCGCGTTAAATGTTAACGTGCTCGCGATACATTTTCAAGAAACTGTTTTCGGTCAAACTAAAGCAGACAAGTCGCGTATCTGTGCGACAGAAGGTTATCTAGATAGGCCTATCCGCTTTGTCGCGGTTTTGTTGTTGATTCGTTTTGGTCCAATTCGAAAGGAATCATAAAACCGGCACCACTGTGAAAAGTAAGAGTTACTCAGGAAGGCTACAGCGTTAACCAGTCGGTTTATAGTAAACCGTGAAGTCGTGAGAATGGAATGGATCCCTCGCGATGCATTTGAGAGATTTGTTTTTTTGAAAAGGCACAAATGGAGAGTGCATCGTTGGGCTTGCGGGAGAATCCACAGTGTCCCGCTGGATAGGTGTCCATCGCGCCGATCGACGCCCGGGGTGATTCGTTGCCGTTGAAGCGGGCCACTGGGTCTAAATAAGCCGCGTTTCCACTGGACTTATTTTGGTTAAAGTAACCGAGACGAAGGTTACTTTGACCAAAATAAGTCCAGTGGAAACGGCCCAGTCAAATTTCTCTCGGTTACTTTAACCGAGTCCAATGGTTACTTTTACCGAGCAACCTCTGCCCAGTAAAAGTGACCAGGTAAGTTTAACCGAGCCGATTAGTCCAGTGGAAACGCACCACTCGGTTAAACGTGACTCGGTAAAAAAACACATCCGGCCTAAGACGTAACACGTACATGCACTGTGCACAGTGTCTGCCTTGTATCGCGCGCTAAATGTACACACGTACATTGTGTATCCGGCTGACACTTGACCTTCATGAGCCGTTATATTGCCAGCTCGGTTACTTTAACCATCGTCTCGGTTAAATTCTAGTCCAGTGGAAACGCGGCTACGAGTAGACCTTGCCCCCTCGACGTATAGCGCTGCACTTCTGCTGAGAGGTCGCCGCACACTCCACACGCGGCCGCGTCCCACAAGGCGATCGTTTGCCACGAGGTGAATTGATGAGTTGATTTAGGACACTCGGGAGAGAGAGAGAGAGAGAGAGAGAGAGAGAGAGAGAGAGAGAGAGGGGGGGAGATGGAGGAGAGTTGATAACCACAGGGCGCATTCCCTGGGAAACGCACACACGCGCGATGGAAGGAGAAGCCAAGACGAAGAAGGGGAAAGGAAAGGAGAAGGAGAAGATGGAGGAGAAGAAGAGGAAGAAGAAGAAGAAGACTTTTTTGAATTTTCAAATGGAAACCTTTTTTCAATTCATTTGAAATGAATCAACATACATGGAAGTAAACAAATAATGAATATACATGACAATGAACAGAATAAACAGAAGAAGAAGAAGAAGAAAAAGAGAAGAAGAAGGAAAAAAGAAGACGAAGAAGAAGAAGAAGAAAAAGAAGAAAAAGAAGAAAAAGAAGAAAAAGAAGAAGAAGAAGAAGAAGAAGAAGATGATGAAGAAGAGAAGAGGAGGAAGAAGAAAATGGAGAAGAAGAAGAAGAGAAGAAGAAGAGAACAAGAACAAGAAGACTTTTTTTTGACTTTTCAAATGGAAACTTTATTGCAATCCATTTGACATGAATCAACATACATGGAAATAAATAATGAATATACATAATGAATATACATGACAATGAACAGAATAAACAGAAATATACAAGTTTAAACCAGTAAAAGAGTTGTGTTTGAAATTAAGGAGGTTTGGGGGTTTTAGCTGAACACAGAGGTATTACACCATGTCTCGCAAGAGCGAGCTGCTGTCTCCGGCAAAGGTCCGGCACCAAAATTAAATTACATCAGTAGGTAATTATAAATTACAATAGTAATTATAAATTTTATTATTATGATGATTATTATTATTAATATAATTGTAAATAAAATAAATGATATTTATATGAATAAGATCTCAAAGGAGACAGAAGGAGGAGGAGTAGAAGAAGAAGGAGTAGGATAAGAAGAAGAAGAAGGAGAAGAAGAAGATGAAGCAGAAGAAGAAGAAGAAGAAGAATAAGAAGAAGAAGAGAGGGAGAAGAGGGAGAAGATGGAGAGAAGAAGCATTTAGACCAAACCATATTGTAATAAATCAAATTACATAAATCATGCATTATTCACATTTGCACAAGAGCAAATTAGGCATGAATTGAAGAAGAAGGAGGTTAAGAGAATTGGCGAAAGAGACGTTCCATAGAGGGAGGGTTTGTTTGCCTTGTCAGGTGAACAAACAAGGGGAGCCGCGAAGCAAGAAAGGCCGACAAGCGGCTGAAGCGCGGGGAGGGGGGTTGGTTGGGTGGGACGCAGACCCTCTGCAAGTGTGGCGTCCTTCCGACCGGAAGTCCAATGCAAACAAATCAGTCGGCCCGGTGTAAAGACAACGCTGCGCGCGGCGCCGGGCTGAGGGCGAGGCGGATGTTGCGGTCCAGCTTACAGACGACGCACAGGCGGGGGGGGGGGGGGCGGGGTGGACGAATGGCGTTTGAGATGCCCAGGTTTTTCAATCCCAATCCCAAGTTTCAGGCAGGCGCACCCAACCGCACCAAATCGCGCCGTACCACGGGGATAGGGAACTCAGGCGGAAACCAATGAGCTACCGCCCGCATGCCCCCCAAAGTCGTCTGTGCACAGACTGGACATTGGGAATATCGTTCCCCTATCGCCGTTTTGAGGAGAGGGAGAGGGAAGGAGGGAGGGAGGGAGGGAGGGGGGACAGATCGCACAAACTGATATCCGTTGAGGAACACAAGGACAGCTCGCAGGCCGCTGTCGGTATTGATCGTGAGCGAATGCCCGCACCACTCACGAACGGCCCGTCGTCTGCCGCGCGCTCGATCGAAATCCCACTCGGTATTAAAGCTCACCACTGCTCAAATACAGCTATAGCTCTCTTTTGGCTTCCATGCTTGCGTCGTTGTTGTGTGGTGGTTTTTGTTGTTGTTTTTTTTACCTCGGACGACGACTTTAAGCGAGCGCGAGGGGGCGCTCTTGTTAATGTTGAGAGCCACGTCGGCGACGCCAATAAATTCTACCCTTTGCTCGGAACAACGGCAATGGCTCCGTGTTTGTCTCCGGAGGGTCCACGAATGCACCGCACTCTCTGGCCGCGAAATGGATACTCTGTTTTGAACGGAGGTGTTGGGGAGGGAACCGGGTCGCTTCGAGCTGAGCGGAGAAGCCACGCCCTGTGTTTCCAGCTGCTGTTGGTGAGAGGGCCATGCCTTGCAAGTGCACATGCGCACACTGCCATGGACAGCCATGTTTTCGGTGTGCTCGCCTGGCGCGTTAATGGCCACTGTATCGTGTATTTAATGTCGCCTCTTTCATCTCGGCCGAATACTCGGCAAATGAGGCTGTGCATTTTTAATACGGAGCTATTGAGGTGCCCATTTGCTTCGGGAGGTTCCCATTTGATCCGCACTAATGATTCGTGCGTTGGTCCCTATGCCAGATACACCATGTACAGAACTAGAGAGAGAGAGAGCGATTGACTGACTCACTTGTCCAGTTAAGGATGCAAACAGGCGCATTGCCGCTATACAGACAGTTCATTGTGCCTTTATAATACAATCTGCAGTCCAAATGGCACGAAAACACTTTCTCCTCTCATTATTCGCTTCAGCTATCTGGAGCAGAGACTTTTTTTTTTACTTAAAGCGGATTATCAAGGGTGAAAAAAAAACGTTACGGAGAACTCCAAGGACGGCGTGGAACGAATTACATAAAGGGGCACCAACGACCAAGCCTGCATATAATATGCGACCTGGCATAGCATAATGAGGAATAACCCCCACTTTTGAGATTTTGAGATTTTCTAATGATGTGAAAGAGTATACCATTAGCTTTCAAATGATATGAAATTATTTCCGTGTGAACTTTGTTGTAAATAGTACAAGGGGACTTCGCTCGTTCATTTGGTACCAGACACAATACAGCAGCGCCATTCTAACTCCTCGAAAGCGGCCATTCAAAAAGGCAGGAACTTTACATTTTCATGAAAACAGTACGCAAACACTCCCCCGAAATCCTCGTTTCTTCAACATTTAGAGACGGATTTCGGAAAAATCCTTTGGACATAATATCCTCCGATACATTAAATTTCCAAAAAATAAAAAATAACAATTTTTTTTTTAAATCGATTTGAGAAGATACTTGGACTTCAGGCGTTGTTTACTCGAAAAGTGTTTTGGTGGGATATTCCTCATGTCGCTGTGCCGTGTCACATTATAGTAAGCACAAAGAGCGCTGCCATGTGGACTTGGTTTGCCAGCCGCAACTCCGTGTGCCTTTTTGTGCTAAGCAGTCAATGGTATAGAACAGCTAAACAAGCAGTACACGTTCTATTGATAGGGGTTTGATAAGTCTGTACTACATGATATTTTATGATGCCAGTAAATGGCAGTCAACTTCGGCGCCCTTCTTATCAAACAAATCCATTACGCTTAAGCTGTTTGAATCTATAGACTGTACAGTCAGTAATTTCATTTCCTGTTTTCAGAGGGGGTTCCTTTGACAAATTTACCGGCAAATCCACCTCCCTCAATAAGCAGCCAGATAGAAACGATAATCTTCCCCATCCACCAAGGGTTCGTTCCACTGTAGACGTGATTCGGTTAATCTCAGCCTGAGGGTCTTCGTCTTCTTCTTCTTCTTCTTCTTCTTCTTCTTCTTCTTCTTCTCCTTTTTCTTCTTCTTCTTCTTCTTTGCTTCTTCTTCTTCTTCTTCTTCTCTTGGTGTGGAGAGGACGGCACGATCACCCATCTCTTCGTTGTCTGCCCTTCCATCCAGCCAGCTCTAAATCATCTTCATCAGCTTCTCTGTCGTCTTCTTCCAGACCTGAGTCAAGATTTCGACATCTACTGGGCTCTAATACCACATGCTAAGCGTAGTAACCGGGAGGCCGTTCACGTAGCAAATTATTTAATCATTAGTTTGAAAAATGTCATCTACTGGTTATATCGTACTTGTAAATTTTCTGACCCTCTTCTCATCTGGATTCACCGTCTTCGCACAAAGATTCTTTTTGAATACACCTTCTACCGCCAATGTCATAACATTTCAAAGTTTCTCTGCAAATGGCCTCTAGACACAAATGGCCTCTAGACACAATTCTTTTACTTGTTTAAATTTGTACATTTCTGTTTATTCTGTTCATACATGTATTTTCATTATTTTTTACTTTCATGTACTGTATGTTAATTCATATCAAATGCATTTGAAATAAGGTCTCCATTTAAAAAGTCAAAAAAGTCTTCTTCTTCTTCTTCCCTATAATTGAATGTTTTTCCCTATCATTGAATGTTTTCCCTATCATTGAATGTTTTCCCTATCATTGAATGTTTTCCCTATCATTGAATGTTTTCCTATCATTAAATGTTTTCCCTATCATTGAATGTTTTCCCTATCATTGAATGTTTTTCTCTATCATTGAATGTTTTCCCTATCATTGACATTTGTTCCCTATTTGTTTTTGTCATTTCTGTGATTTAATTGTTGTTTGTTTTACTCATACCATTGGTATCTTTCCTGTGTCATTGAATGTCATCGTCGTTTTGCACACTGTATAATCCGTTTACCACTTTTTTATTTGGTTTGTCATTGTTTCAATGTCAACTGTTTTTGTTTATTTGGAAAATAAAATCTTCCTCTTCTTCTTTTTCTTCTTCTTCATCTTCATCCATGTACGTTTAATTATTTATCTTCATGTATAAAATTCATGTCATATTCATCCTTCTTGTCTTCATCTTATCCTTTCTCTGATGTTGTGAATGTATCTTCCTTCTTCTCGGAGAAAGGGGTGTGGGAGTTAGACTGGGGAAGGGATGGGAGTGATGTGAGAGAGACTGGGGAGAGCAGAGGTTATACAACAACACAATCATCTACACGACTGCGTGTCCGGTAACACAATCTCGTGTGATTTACAGTGTCGACTCCCCCGTGCGTACATATAGGGGGGGGGGGGTTATTTATCCGGACGAATTTCCCTTAATATGCTTCGATAGCCCGAAGTTTCAATTGGCTCCGTCGGTATGTTTACCCGATGCCGTCCGAACGATTGAGCGAAGACTGATTTCCATGGCTGTTACTAATTTAGTGCCCACCCCACACCCCCGTCCGCGGCACAAAATCACATCATTCACATCGGTGTGTATACATTGTGGTAACATTGTCTGCACCTCGTGCACGGTCCGAGCTGTCGGCAGTCTGCCAATCGACGCACACGGTCGCCATACTAATATACACGCAACGCGCCAATTGAACATGTCGAGATCGAGCCGCTACACTGAGAGCTAAAAAGGGTGCTCAAGGGTACACGTGCAATATCGATGAATGTTTTTGAAACCATGATTTGCATAATGGCGCCTCAGAGGTATGCGCTGTTCCGTGCTGACTTGAAGGTGAAACTTGACTAGATTTCGTCCGATGCAGTTGCAAAGCACCCAGCATGCACAACAGAACACGTCACAAACACAACATTGCAGCACAGACCAACAGCACAACTCAACGCAACAGTACACAGCTTAGCACAATACAGCACAACACAGCACAAGACAACACAACAGCACACGGCATGACGAAACATTACACAACATAACACAATACAATTCCATACAACACAACATCATGCAAAACAACACCACAACACGACACGACACGACACAACACGACACGTCACATCACAAAGCAACACGACACGAAACAACACAACACAACACAACACGACACGACACATTACAAAACAACAAAACACGACACAACACGACACGACACGACACGACACATTACAAAACAACAAAACACAACACGACTCGACACGACACGACAGAACACAAAACAACACAACACAACACGACAGGACACGACACATCACAAAACAACACGGCACGAACACGACACATCACATACAGCACAACACAACGCGACACGACACGTCCCAAAACACCACGACAAGACACGACACAATATGACCCAGCGCAATAACGCAGTATTGTACGTTTCCTTGCTGCTGCAAGCTCCTCGTTCGTAACGGAGGTGGGTACACACACATCATTGCGAGTGCCATCATGGCGTCAGTTGCTGGTGGCTGAAGTGAATCATAGCTGTAGCCATCGACACGCTGCTTGAATGTAGTCCCGTCCATTTGAGTCATGCACTCCTCCTTTCCAAAGCGATGGCTTGGGCTCGGGCTTAGGCTTCGTGTCCGTGAATAGAGTCCCAGTGCTCAGCTGTTGAACTGTATGTCATTTCTTGTTCAATATGATTGATTTAACTTGTGCATGACCGAAGTGGACACCAAGCTGTGTGCTCGGAAAGCATTGAACTTTCTCACAGGGCATATACTTGTGGAGCTCGTATACGGTTCGTTCGGTTTTGGTGGTAACACTAGATATGAAAGCTTAATGTTATCAATCGTCAGGTTATTTTTGTATAATAGTAATAATAATAACGGACATTTCTAGAGCGCCGAATCCGTCTGCAAAGACGCTCAAGGCGCTTAACAACATTATACAGAATCAAAGAAAAGACTACATATACTATGAATTAGGAAAACTATGATCGAACAAATATGTTTTGAGAGAGGATTTGAAATCCGATATGGAGGACATACTACGGACTTCCTGAGAAAGAACATTCCAGAGCTTGTCCTTGCCCGGTGACTTGTTAACTATTTACCCCATGAAGAAAATTGGTTTTTGTCATACCAAATCTGATTTACTTGTGGTAGAACCCCTCTACACCAAGAGCCACAATAAAGCCATAGTCTATTATTTTAAGGTCACGAATCCCCCCCCCCGACCGCCGCATTGTGCCCCGACTATGATAAGCAGTTTTTTTATTCAAATGACCATTATTACTCAATGCCCTCAAATATACTATTGGCCGTGAAGAGATGGCTGCGGTTGTATTCTCGGATGAGAATCTGAACAAGGAGCCTGCGCCATCTTGGACTAATTCGGTCTGCTTCACCCTTGACCCTTCCCATTTCTCCTTCCTCCCGTTTCCCTGCCTCCCATTTCCCTTCCTCCCTTCCTCCTCCCGAACCCTTTTCCATACCCCATCTATCACGACCCCGTCGCATCTGCTTCCCATCGAGAATGCACGGAATTTCACCCGTCAGGGTCCGCGATTCCACTTATAATTTCC
The DNA here is from genome assembly GCA_949987565.1 of Luidia sarsii. Taxonomy (NCBI): domain Eukaryota; kingdom Metazoa; phylum Echinodermata; class Asteroidea; order Paxillosida; family Luidiidae; genus Luidia; species Luidia sarsii. The sequence goes on along the minus strand of OX465101.1, from coordinate 2,033,806 downwards.
ACTCCTAGTTCCGTTCCTTTTTAGTAGCAACGGGCGGGTGGAGTCTACCCGCCGGGCACGCGAGAAATCAAGGAATGGAAGACGTAGCAGACAAGCAAACTGTGTATGGATAATTTGTGGATGAACTGAATAATCATTGGGGTTGATTCGATTACCGTGGCTGCACAGGGTAATCTCGCTACCGAAGAACCGCAAATCATGGCTTCGGTATTTTGTGTGTGTGTGTGTCTAGTAGGACGGTGGTGACGAATTATGCATGCGATTGCTAGTCTTGATTCGAGTCGAGAACGAATTTCGTCGCGGCTGCTTACCTGTGTTGTGGGTGATTTTTTTGACATGCTCGTTGGCCATCTCTGGCATGGCTCAGGGCCGTCTTAAGACAGCAAGAAAGAACACATTGGTATTGACGATCTGTGAATGTGCTGCCTGTCTTGTTTTCAGTCGGGCAATTCAAGTCCAACCGCGGGGTACTGGTTGCATTTTGAACGGTACTTATAGAACTTAGCCATTCCAGAGAACCTCACGCTAACAAAGGGATCACAAAATGGTGACCTCGCCGCGTCAAACTGCGCGTTCGTCTCTAGTCTCGTCTCAAGTCGGAGAACGCCAGCGAAAGAACACGTCGCTGCGTGCGTGCGTGCGTTTGTTTTGGTCAAGATAGTATCGCGATTTCACTGCCCAACCCTCCAACTCCACGGACGATTCCCGGGTGGCCCTCCTCTCCAACGCAGCGATGCATTGCTCGCGCACGGGGCTTTTCAAAATGTCGATACGGCCGCCGCGGCCCACCACTTCATGAATAATGCATGCCCGGGATCGTGACCGCGCCTCGGTAGAGCGTGGGGGGAGGCAGAAATGGTTAAAAGAGAGAAAAGAGGGGGAAAAGAAAGCCCCAGTCCCGGTGACCCATGGCATCTGGCCGGCGTGTTTCGTTAAAGACTACATCAGCCAACGCCACGACTGATCGGGCGTGGGTGGATGTTTTGTAGGACGGACGGCTGATGGGTAAAATCCTAGAGGAGTCCGTTGGCTTCATATTTCAATACCGTGTAATGGCGGAGCCCCCCAGCAGCTAAATTTGGCATGTAGGAAGCTCTCCCATCTCCATTTTCTACATAAAAAATACAGCATGAAGATGATGATGAGAGAATAGACAGAGTAAGGAGAAGACAAATAAGACAAGAAGAAGAAGAAGAAGAAGAAGATGAAGAAAAAGAAGAGGAATAATAGGAAGGAGAGGGAGAAGAGGAAGAAGAGGAAGAAGAAGAAGAAGAAGACGGAAAAGAGGAAGAAGATGAAGAAGAAAAAGAAGAGGAATAATAGGAAGGAGAGGGAGAAGAGGAAGAAGAGGAAGAAGAAAAAGAAGAAGACGGAAAAGAGGAAGAAGATGAAGAAGAAAAAGAAGAGGAATAATAGGAAGGAGAAGAAGAAGAGGAAGAAGAGGAAGAAGAAGAAGGAAAAGAGGAAGAAGATGAAAAGGAAAAAGAAGAGGAATTATAGGAAGGAGAAGAAGAAGAGGAAGAAGAGGAGGAAGAAGAAGGAAAAGAGGAAGAAGATTAAGAAGAAAAAGAAGAAGAAGAAAGAAGAAAGGATAGGAAAAGAGGAGGAGGAGGAGGAGGAAGAAGACAAAAACGAAGAGAAAGAGGAAGAAGAGAAAGAAGGAGAAGAAGAAGAAGACTTTTTTTACTTTTCAAAAGAAAACTTTATTCAAAATGAAATCAAAAACAGTTGACAAATATATACAAAAACCAGGGTTTTCCCTACTCGGTGTGTAATTAAACACTATGCTCAGCAAACACCTCGAGCACGGCGAAACCTTGTTGAAGCACCGGTACATTTTCGTCGACGCAAAATCAAATCATATCAATGACGAATACCAAAATAAGTAATACCAAATACGTGTGACGAATCAGCTAATCTAGAGATCTCCTAATTCCAAAACCGGATGACGCTGTAAGTCAAGCCGACAAAAGCCATTTAGGCCTACTCACACCTGTAAAAAAAAAAAAGCCCTCTTACCTTTTGATTTCCCCAAAACATTATTTGCACACTAATTAGTTTTCATGAGAGTCGTTCTCTCCTCACGCGTAAGCAATTACTAGGAATGAATAATTATAACCCGTGGCCAGGACGGGTAAGGGTATAATTATATACTGGTGGCGATTGTCCATTTATTACGAGCTTTTGAATGATTTAGAGAAACGAGAATATGGAGAGAGGTTAGGGCCAATTTGAGAGCGGGGAAGGAAGGGGAGATGGTGATCCAGGGTCTGTCCGTCAGGGATCCCTATAGATGGCAGTGCGAGGACGCAATGGTGTGAGCATCTGCACAGTGGGGGGGGGGGGACGGGGGGGTTTGTCTCGTCTTCACATTCCCCGGTACTTCGATGCTTGGCTGCGTGGCCCGTCCCCCATTCGCCTCTTTCTCATACCCCTCCGATCCTTGCCCGTGCGTAAATCTAAACAGGAAATGGCACATTTTTGGCCTGGGTGTACTATACCTCATGAAATGCATGGCCACGGCCCGTCCCGAACCACACCCGCAGACAACGCACGCACCGCGCGCGCAAGGTACATTTTTATACGTGACGTTGCCGTGGCAACAAATAACCCCCCACCCCCCCCCCCCCCACATCAGCCCCCACCCCCTCGCTTCCCCCCTACCGATCGCCGGAGAGCTTATGCTAATGGTAGCGGCCGATAATGCGCTACTAACTCAGTGCCCTCGTGCGAATGTTTCCCTCTTTCCTGTCATTATTAGCTGCATCATCCCCCCCTCCCTCCCAGCCAGTCGCGTGTATGGAGTGATTAAACGAGGTCAGCTATCGCAGCCCTACAAACCGAGGGACAGAACCCGACAGACAGCTAATGTATAGACTCGTCTCGGGGAGTTTCAAAATATTAGATCGGCTTGGTTCCTTGATCAAAATCATCTTTTGCGCCCCATGAGGACAATGGAACATTTTCCTTAAAAAAAACCCGGTATCGGCATGAGATTCGTCAGCGTACAATACGTCTGTTTTCAATGAAACGGCGTACGTACCAATATGATGCTGACTATCGTCAACACGGTGCTTCAATATCTAGGGGAAGACATTCTGTGTGTACGTTTTCTGCTTTATCTTGATGAGACATAGCCTTGGCGACATAGCCTGGGCGGGACGGTTGAATACTTTGACAAGAGGCTTGTAAACGTGCAAGCGAGTGGCAAAGGCTGGGTCCCAATCATTCAGTCATCTTCCCACGTTGCGTGTTCTGTACAAGAGAAGGTTACAGGACCCGACGTGTCGATCTCGGTACCGTCTTTCACCGTTTGGACTTCCAGATAGGTCCTGCCGGGATCGAGACGTCACAGAACGTCCAACTTTTTTTTTCTTTCGGGGCAGTCGTTTTCTCTTCAAGACTAGTCGTCTGTCTAGTCAGCAAAGCATTCTGTAACATTCGTGTCTTCCTGTCTTAGTACGTACACGTTTGAATCGGCAGACGCGATTCACTGTTTTAGGCGGAAATTTGGTTGGAATACAGTGTAGATTCGAAAATCTGCCAAATACTGATTCTATACCCAATCTTAACCTTGACCTACTCAGCAGTAAAATTCAGTCACCGTAACATTCCTATGGAATATTATTCTTGAGAGCCCCCCAGGGGAACTGGCTGATGGACCGAGAAACGCAAAACCTTAACAAATAAAACAGTGCTGACGTATACGAGCACGCAATAGTTTTCAATGAGACGGCATTCATATATACCTAACCATAATAAACATGGTTTTGCGATCGGACAATGTCAATAATACCCGCACAAAATGCAATAGGCCTTCCATAAGTTCGACCGACAAGGGAGACGTTTTCCTAGCGATAGAACCTAAGGCTACTTCGCTGTCAGCAGCGCACGTCCCAAGGGTAGCGGGTATTATTTTTTATATAGGCCGCCTATGCAGTCGTTACTCACGTCTACGACCAAGGCCATTCGTCATTTCATTTTGAGAAAAAAAATGGGGATGTAGACTGGTCAACCTGTCCCGTTCCGTATCTTCCGTTTTACTGGTCTCGGGAGTGCTGTAGGGTCACGCATAAAGCCCCTACACGACATTGGTCGAGGTCAAAGAAAAGCATCCATACGTTGTCTGATCCAACATATGCATGAAATAGCACACCTGTGGAAATTTCAGCTCAATCCGCCAACCGAGTCTCGAGAAAATCATGATAACCGCTTCATGTGTTTCGCGAAAATGCAGCATTCAACGCCGTACTGTTCCGAAAAATCGATCTCGGTCAGACGTAAACGATTTATTTTACTCTTTTCTCCAAAAGTACAACATTTTAGGCAGAAATATTTCAGTGCGAGGTTTCTGCTATAACCATCTTCAAACTGTATAAGTTTCATGTAAATCTGTGAACATTTATGTTTTTCGGTCTTACCGATTAGTGGGGTCAGAAATTGGTCATCTTGTTTACATTTAAATATAATCCTTATAAAAAAATGAGGGCGATATATTTAAAGTCGTGTCAGGTACCCACAGTTTAAAAGAAAATTATAAGAAAACATTAACGTTTAAACTGCAAATGTACCCCGCTGGGTTAGATTTTATGAAAAACTCCTTCACTAAATGATCATGAAGCATACATATTGGCAGTAGATCAACAGGTTTAGGAATAGGTCTGCAAGGGGGAATCAGAAACTTTTGTACGCATCCAATTGAGTTTATTTGCATGATCCTGTGATGACATCCAAAAAATTGGCTCATGAATAGTGAAATTCTCATTAGCATAAAAAAACTTAAAATACAACTCCAGAACAAGTGCAGTTTGATTGTTAGGAACATTGCAAAACAGTTCTGTAACATGGATTTAAAGGCCAATACAACATTGGGAAGATTGGAAGACATAGACGTCCACAGATTTTCTTATAATTTACACGGTTTGTAGACGGTAATGATATAATCCTCATGTTGAAATCTTAGGGTCTGGGACGCTGTACTTCTACGAAAATTCTTCACTCAAACATCGACAAACGAGTAATAAACTATTTCTTACGCTACAGAATGGTGCAAAAACCGTGACGGTTTCTTAAACATCTTACTTCACACGACGTATCCGAAGCTCTTGTCTAGAAATTGACAATATTAGAATGCTTACCGTATTTGAAACGGTTCACTGTTTGTTAAGCTATGTAAATTAGGGTACTTAAAAAAATGTAGTTTTATGTGTTTCACCTACCACCGAAAAATAATACTCTCCACGGACTGTGTGATCGCTTTGCCATAGTTTGATGTAGCAATTCTTTCAATGTCACTCCAAAGAGGCTTAACCATTTTGACAAGACCAGAAAGAAAGTGCTCAATGAAATCTAATCCATCATTACAAAAAGTAAAATATTTTGCTCAATGTAATTTATTCCATCATTACAAAAAGTACAAATAATTTGCTCAATGTAAAATATTCCATCATTACAAAAAGTAAAATAATTTGCTCAGCGTAATTTATTCCGTCATTACAAAAAGTAAAATAATTTGCTCAATGTAATATATTCCATCATTACAAAAAGTACAAATAATTTGCTCAATGTAATATATTCCATCATTACAAAAAGTAAAATAATTTGCTCAATGATATTTATTCCATCATTACAAAAAGTAAAATAATTTGCTCGATATAATCTATTCCATCATTACAAAAAGACAAAAAGTACAAACAATTTCCGAGTTGCTCTTCTTTCTTCTGTGAAGCCCGACTGTGAAGCGTGGGGTATAACAGTTATGCGAATTGTTGCCGGCATTCCGGCTCATTCCGTCTCTGTGACGAGGGACGTGTAAGAGAGAGAGAGACAGAGAGAAGGAGGAGAGAGAGATTGGGAGACAGTTCGGCGAGAGAAACACGGAGACGGTTGACGAGAGGAAGACAGAAATACTGGGGGGACAGAGACAGAGAGACATCTGGTAGACATCGAGCGAGCCCGCGTAAAAAAAACACAGAAGAACGGAGACAGGGAGAGACAACAAGACAGACGGGGGCAGGGGCAGGCAGGCAGAGACGGGAAGGCTTCAAGACGATCACAGATAGACATCAAAAGACGGACCTTAACAGCGATGGTATAGACAAAAACAAGAGGAACGGGCGCCAGGTGAGAGAACGATATACACAGAGAAAGATGGGACCGCCGTCACGAGGTCGTATACACTAGATGGACACGGGAAAGTTGCCGGTGGCTGACAGTGAATCACCGGGCAAGTCTATAAGGGATCGCGCGGTCTTAATTCATCCGATCGTCTCTCCTCCCGGCACCCATCGACATCAGAGTAGTTTCGATTTGTTTCCCCTCTACTTTCACCTTCGATCCCCCCCATCCCCACCCGCCTCCATCTGTAGACTCCTCCGTAACTCCCGCGAGTATATACGTTGCACTATTCATTCATGCCGACGGAAGTCAAATGTTTAGCGTGCTTTTGAGCGACTGGATGAAGACTACGTCAAACTGCACATTCTGGCTACGATTTGACGTTGGTATTCCGCAATGGGACCCCCCCTTTCCCTCCCGTTAATTTGTTTGCTGTACAGCGTGGCTCCGCCGTGCACCAGCGCCCGATGAAATTCCCAGTCACTCAGTACGGGGCCAATAAAGTTGACTGCAATGTACCGGTACCTGAAATGCACATACCAGCGAATAGCCTGCCTGGCGTCAGGTGCTTACATCATTTCGTGTATAGGTCGAGCTTAAAGGTGGGATTAGGTGCTGGTTTGGGGAGTTCAGATCACCAAATCACTCCCCCCCCCTTTTTCTTTTTAGTGCTGATTTCAATGGCGTCGTGAGCTCGAACTCAGGAGATCGAGTCGGTCTGGTGTCCCGTGCTCGACGTTATTTTGTTTGTAAACCGGTGGTGTAATTTCACGGCAGTCTAACGGCTCGTTGAGATGTGGGATCGCGACGCCATTGGAATGCTGCATAATGCTGCCGGTGAGGTACCCGACTATGGCTAACGGCTACCGCTGAGGGTGATCCGAGGGCGCCAGAAATTTGTGACAAAATGCATGGGACTAGTGTCGTCTGCAACGAGCCACCCCACGATGCTGCACTATTCAGACGTAGCCGAGCTAAAGGAAATGACCTTTATAAAACATGCATCGCTTGGATACCTCGTTCCATGCGCTCCTGCCCATTGAACAGAAGTCACACATGCATTATTTACAACCGATAATGCAGATAAAACCGTCTTTCTGTCGGAATGACTCCGCTAAATCTGCACTGAACTCCATTACAAGCCCCTAATGCCCTCTAACGAGCTAGTATGGTTCTGCACTGTAGCATCGGTAGACCCTGGGAAGGAGGCTGACAAAGGCATAGTACGACAAGCGCTGACAAATGGCGGCGGGGTATCCACCGTACACAGAGTACACGGATCCCAATGTCACAGTCAGCAGGTTTCTGAGTAATCGCACGCAGTAAAAACCAATCGAGTGGACGTCAAAGAAAAAAAAGGCCGCCCGGAGCCCAAAAGCAATGACGTGCCGTTTGTTGTAGGGCGTCGGCCATTAAATCATCGCTTCATCATCGCCGGCTCGTTATTGTCACGGGTTTCTGGCCGGAACTTTGTAACTATATAATACGCCGTGATGTAGTGGCTTCACACCATTATGGGTTGTCTGCTGTGGTCGGGTTCAGTCGATTATTAATACCCAAAATAGCAAATAAATCAGGAGGTACAGATAGAACCATCGCTTATAAGTGCATGCAAATTAATGGTTACGACATGACACGGAAAAGCCGGTTAATAAAAGCCACAAACAAACAGACTACAAACACTGGACAGACAAATATACCAACAAACAAACAAACACACACACAACAACCCAATCCCTTTTTTTTAAGCACCGGCGGTACATAAGCAGAGGGGGTTGATTTCAGCAAATTCAACCCCAAAATTGGGTGGGCCTGACGTTTCTTTCCTAGCAGGACCTTTCTCAAAGGCAGAGAAAGGTCCTTCTAGGATCGAAACGTCAGGCCCACTAAAGTTTGAGATTTTCATTTTGGTATTTTTAGTCAGTAAGCAGTTTGCAACATTTTTGTATATCACTTTTACAATCAACCCCGTTAAATAAAGGAATGAGTATAGTATAATATGATGTAGACAAGTGATGCAGATACAAGTGTAAAAGTTGTTGGGTTGAACGTTACTGTAATTCTCTACGGGCATGATAAAATTGTTATAGTCCTCACCATTATAACGCACATGAGATCAGTAAAGGTAATTCAACAGTAAAGATGACGTACACAGTGGGCGTCCGTGATCATTACACAATGTGTACATTGGCACCATTTTGTGTGTAACGTCAGGTGAGGATACCTCACTGTAGCGTTGAAGCACCGTACCTTATATGATGCTATTTGCAATCACACTGCTATATACCCAGCACGATTTAAGGCAGAACATCTGTTGGTAACACGGAAATACATTGCACTATATACACGCCCAAGCAGGATACCAGTTGTGTAGGGTTTGTGCATGATTATAGCGCTACCCATCGAGTGTCCTGAAATATCTGCCTCAAATCGTGCTGCATGAATTATTATGCACCGTTTTAGCAGGCAATATCGCTCTGGTATGACCTCGTGTTCCTCCCGTGTAGCGAGCTTGAGTTTGTGGCGAATTTGACAGATTCCTTATCGGGTTTTACCTTTAAGGGGAGGCATACTCGGTGCATGTGTCATCATGTGGGAAGCCAAGTTTGCCAAGTGGCTACGGTACCGCAACTGCCCTGGGGCAAATTTCATAGAGCCAAAGGCTTAAGCGTCAAAATGGGTTTAAGCGCGAAGTCTCATGAGCCATGGCAATCCCCTTGCCTACCCCAAACTTCACCTTTGTTTCATGCTAAGTAAAGAAGAGTGAAATATGAGTCAAAAGCAATGGACAACACATTGCAGGGCAGCTTGTAATCCTGCTTACATGAGGAAGACTTTTCCTACATTTAGCCGACGTTCTGCGCCGAAGCAGCGCCCCCTGTTCACCATTCATCGGGTCAAACTAAAAAGGTGCAGAAACACCCAAACGGTTCACTATTGCGCGTAAATGTGACCCGGCACGGTGACATGAGGAATATCCCACCAAAACACTTTTCGAGTAAACAACGCCTGAAGTCCAAGTATCTTCTCAATTCGATAAAAAAAAAATCTTTTTTTTTTTTTTGTATTTTCGGAAAGTTAATGTATTGGAGGATATTATGTCCAAAATATTTTTCCGAAATCCGTCTTTAAATGTTGATAAAACGAGGATTTCGAGGAGTGTTTGTGTACTGTTTTCATGAAAATGTAAAGTTCCTGCCTTTTTGAATGGCCGCTTTCGAGGAGTTAGAATGGTGCTGCTATAGTGTGTCTGGTACCAAACGAAAGAGCGAAGTCTCCCTGTACTATTTACAACAAAGTTCACACGGAAATAATTTTGATATCATTTGAAAGCTAATGGTATACTCTTTCACATCATTAGAAAATCGCAAAATCTTAAAAGTGGGGGTTATTCCTCATTATGCTGTGCCGGGTCACAAATATTGTGCACTTGGACAATGCCCGTATTCGAGGGTTGTTCCGCAAGTTCTATCTTCGTTTTCGCACAGCATTATCAATAGCCTCAGAACCAATAAGGAACCAATTCCTCTTTGTGCCGGAAAACTTGATACCCTTCCACGCATTCATTGCTATGTTTCTACTTGCTTCACATAGCTACTGCGGACTAATTTGCTGTAACACGAGACGGGAGTCAACTGAAGGAGGGGGTCATAAATATCTCAAACATTTCTAGCCCAACAGAGCGAATCCAATAAATCGCGTATCCGGTGGCAATCACTTCCTTCCCCTCCCCCCTCCTCTGTTGCAATTGCAGCTCCGCCCCTATCGCTCGACGTGCATCGCGTTCGTCCCCGAAATGTTGTCGTCACGTCAGTCACGTGCGGGCGCGCTAACTAACGACCCACGTAGCACCAGGCGTTAACCTCAATTCAGACTTAATTGCGCCCGCCCCGCGAATGAGGCGTCGTGTCCCATGGGTCGATGGGGGGGGGGGGTGGAACGCGCCTGGAAATGAGACTACGGTCCCTGTGCGTCGTTTGCCTTCTCAATTGTAGGAAATTCTTCATGGCGGGTCAAATGTGTTCTTCGTGGAGTGTAGCTGTCTGTTGGGGTGCCTCTTGTCTCGTTACAAGTCCCAGGGCTGGAGTGTGATGGTTTCGAGCTATGCTACTTGCTCGTGCCAATCACATTACTCTGGGAGTTTGCCGTAGGCAACGCCAGACGTACCGAGCTGCCGGTCGGCGACTGGTGCCGTGGGCCGGGCGCTCACGAGCCCCCAAGCCTGCATGGCGGCTCGGTGCTAAGGTATCGCCCGGTGCCCAACCAGCAAAGTCGTGCAGAAAGTCTCATTTTCTCTGTCAACTGCTCTTTGCTGCCACTATTTTATTTCCACATTTCGCTGGTTACCTAGATACCAAGCAGCGTCTATATCCATTATATTTAAGTAAACGTTATTTCCCCTTACTTTGCTCACTTGATTCTTCTATCATTATTGTCAGGAAACCGTAAAACCATTTTATCCTCATAACCAGTCTTTGTCTCTCCCTCCTTCCCCTTCCCCTCCCCTCACCCTCACCACACCCTCACCACACCCACACCCTCACCACACCCTCACCCTCACCACACCCTCACCCTCCCCTTCACCCTCACCCTCACCCTCACCCTCAACCTCACCCTCACCCTCACCCTCACCCTCACCCTCACCCTCACCCTCACCCTCACCCTCACCCTCACCCTCACTCTCACCCTCACCCTCACCCTCACCCTCACCCTCACCCTCACCCTCACCCTCACCCTCACGCTCACTCTCAACCTCACCCTCACCCTCACCCTCACCCTCACCCTCACCCTCACCCTCACCCTCACCCTCACCCTCACCATCACCCTCACCCTCACCCTCACCCTCACCCTCACCCTCACCCTCACGCTCACTCTCAACCTCACCCTCACCCTCACCCTCACCCTCACCCTCACCCTCACCCTCACCCTCACCCTCACCCTCACCCTCACCCTCACCCTCACCCTCACTCTCAACCTCACCCTCACCCTCACCCTCACCCTCACCCTCACCCTCACCCTCACCCTCACCCTCACCCTCACCCTCACGCTAACTCTCACTCTCAACCTCACCCTCACCCTCACCCTCACCCTCACCCTCACCCTCACCCTCACCCTCACCCTCACCCTCACCCTCACCCTCACCCTCACCCTCACTCTCACCCTCACTCTCACCCTCACCCTCACCCTCACCCTCACCCTCACCCTCACCCTCACCCTCACCCTCACGCTCACTCTCAACCTCACCCTCACCCTCACCCTCACCCTCACCCTCACCCTCACCCTCACCCTCACCCTCACCCTCACGCTCACTCTCACTCTCACTCTCAACCTCACCCTCACCCTCACCCTCACCCTCACCCTCACCCTCACCCTCACCCTCACCCTCACCCTCACCCTCACTCTCACCCTCACTCTCACCCTCACCCTCACCACACCCTCACCCTCACCCTCACCCTCACTCTCAACCTCACCCTCACCCTCACCCTCACCCTCACTCTCACCCTCACCACACCCTCACCCTCACTCTCACGCTCACTCTCACCCTCACCCTCACCACACCCTCACCCTCACCCTCACCCTCACTCTCACCCTCACCCTCACCCTCACTCTCACCCTCACCCTCACCCTCACCCTCACCCTCACCCTCACCCTCACCCTCACCCTCACCCTCACCCTCACCCTCACCCTCACGCTCACTCTCACTCTCACTCTCAACCTCACCCTCACCCTCACCCTCACCCTCACCCTCACCCTCACCCTCACCCTCACCCTCACTCTCACCCTCACTCTCACCCTCACCCTCACCACACCCTCACCCTCACCCTCACCCTCACTCTCAACCTCACCCTCACCCTCACCCTCACCCTCACTCTCACCCTCACCCTCACCACACCCTCACCCTCACTCTCACGCTCACTCTCAACCTCACCCTCACCCTCACCCTCACGCTCACTCTCAACCTCACCCTCACCCTCACCCTCACCCTCACCCTCACTCTCACCCTCACCCTCACCCTCACTCTCACCCTCACCCTCACCCTCACCCTCACCCTCACCCTCCCACTCCTTCTCCCCATGTCGATTTTTTGTACGTACCACGGGCGGCAGGGGGAGGGTATTTGAATAACCCCTTAATGCCTTTCCCATAGACTCTGAGAATAGGCGCATTGGCAAACGAGTCCAGTCATGTTTGGTTAGCACGCCCGTGCGGGTTGTGATCGCCCCCCCCCCCCCTTTCAAAAAAAAATGGCGCAACTGCTATGGAAATAATAGACGGGAAGCCGTGTCACACGATGCCGACCTTTCTACGAGCGTCTCGGAGGCATATATAGCATCAGCCAAGGTTAAAGGGACGAGAAGAGCCCAGATTGACTGTCTTTGAATTCAAACTCGGGATCTGACCAATTTTGTCACCATACAGGGAGTGTATCCATCAATTGATAGAGCTATATTCATTGTTCGGTATTGGCGCGAACTATTGTTAGTGTTACCTTCGTCCATCTTGTTTTTGTCATCCTCTAACGTTCACGGGGATTGTAGACCCCGCAATACAAAATGCTGTGAGAAAAAAAAATTATGGCGTGTTCTTTCAGATTACATTTCCAGAGGTTTTCCTTACCATGTTTTTGCTTCCATTGTAAGTGTAATTGCATAGGCAGTCTTATTCGTGTATGCTCGTTTTATTGCTGCAAACGGCACTCTTACCGTTACCGTTACCGCTACCGCTACCGTTACCGCTACCGTTACCGCTACCGTTACCGCTACCGTTACCGTTACCGCTACCGTTACCGCTACCGCTACCGTTATCGTAACCGTTACCGTTACCGTTACCGTTACCGTTACCGTTACCGTTACCGTTACCGCTACCTCTACCGTTACCGCTACCGTTACCGTTACCGCCCATGTGGGTGTGACCATTCTTTTTTTTCTAGATTTGTCATTGTTTTGTTGGTGATTATCATGAAGCCCTTGCGTTCATTGATCCTAATTCTATCGTCTTTGTCTTTCTCAATTCTTCTGTGACGCAGTTTAAAATCCACGGTTTCGCCCGACTTCTATTCCGCTGGAAGGCAAGCGTCTACAAGCTGCTATGGCGTGAGATGCTCATGTTCCTGCTCATCTACGGCCTGGTCAGCTTGCTCTACCGGTATGCCCTGCACGGAATCACCAAGTCCAACTTCGAGAAGCTGGCCCTCTACGCCTACGACTACACCAAGGTGTTCCCTATAAGCTTCGTGCTCGGCTTCTACGTCACGGTGGTCTTCGACAGGTACGTCCCGGTCACTCACCGAAATACTGCTTTCCCATAATTATGTGACCCGGCACAGCATAATGAGGAATAACCCCCTACTTTTGAGATTTTGAGATTTTCTAATGATGTGAAAGAGTATACCATTAGCTTTTTTCAAATGATATCAAAATTATTTCCCTGTGAACTTACAAGGGGACTTCGCTCGTTCATTTGGTACCAGACACAATATAGCAGCGTCATTCTAACTCCTTGAATGCGGCCATTCAAAAAGGCAGGAACTATACATTTTCATAAAAACAGTACACAAACACTGCCCGGAATCCTCGTTTTTTTTCAACATTTAGAGACGAATTTCTTTGGACAAAATATCCTCCAATACATTAACTTTCCGAAAATACAACAACAATTTTTATATTTTTTTATCGAATTGAGAAGATTCTTTGACTTCAGGCGTTGTTTACTCGAAAAGTGTTTTGGTGGGATATTCCTCATGTCGCTGTGCCGGATCACATTATACACATTATATTAGCACGCAAAAAGCCGCCCGTGTGCGTGGAAGATATTGGACGCACGTGCTCGTCCGTAAATATTGGCATTCCTCATGTCAAATGCAGTAAATGCATAAGCTTAATGGCCGACCGCGTCACATGACTGGGTCGTGGGAGTTTAAAGTCACTTCGGTTTCACGGATATGTCGTGGGTAGCTGAGTTGGCCGGAAAAATCGTGTCTTACTATGCCATGGTGCTAACCGCTGAACATAGTGCTGAGTATACAGACATATCATGCAGACATTTACAACGCAATGACCTTTTGAGTGTGCACTGACTAAAAAAAAAAAAAAAAAAAAAAAATTATGATCCGAACTTGCTCCTCCCACATGTTTGGCGAACGTGGTTACCCTGCACGTCATGGTGACGTCATATTGGAACGTCATAATTCGGTGGTTGTAAATGACGTGCATACGGGCCTCGAAGGTGACAAAACGGCGCGTGCACCGTCCTTCGCACTTCCCCCGTGCATGCCAGCTCATGAATATTTTTCTTTCTCGAAATCTATGAAGCAAATTCCGGAGTTTGAACCCGGGACCTGGAATACACACTGTACGTCACGTGATGACATCACGCAACCGCAAACAAAACTGGAAATAAGACCATTTGCCAAAAAATAAGATTAAAGTTGCCGACCCAAACAAAGTCCATGGCATTTCCATGCCAAGCAAAGCAAAGGCCAAAGCATTGAGAAGCAAAACAAGCAATCGGTTTGTGATCCGAATTCTAACCAAGCGAGAGTAGGCCTATTAGTGTGTACGAACTACTTCGCCTTCAAGCGGTATGAGACCCTGGTTCTATCGATTGGGGTCTTTATCGCACACATGCCCGATGAATAAATTGACCCGAAACATATGCGCAACGTAAACAAGCAGATTTATCAGAAGCAAGTGAAGCTGGTCTATGAAATTGACCCCAAGACTACATGAGATCGGCCTGGGAGTCTCCGTGTATAGGCACGGTACACAGTGGCGCCTCGCATCAGCGGTGGAGACCTACAGGCAGGGCGCACGGTATACCGTCTCTCTAGCACTGAGAGAATGGGCCGCTAATGACTGCTGGCGGCTCGTATAACTGGCGGCCACTTTTGCCGGCGAGGCCCGGTCAGAATTCACTGCCGGGCTGCTGCGTCCATTAGCCGGCGCCCGGCGGGGCCCCCTTTCTCCGGCCGACTTCGGCCAGGGGGAGGGGAGCATCGTGGTCAGCCTACCCGGGCAAACCTCGATCTCAGCCAGCGATCATAAACATGAGCATTGTCGAACTCCTCCCCCGGGTGAGAGGTGAAGGGAAGGAGAGTCAGTAAAAGAGACTGTGACAGAGGGAGGGAGAAAGAGAGCGGAGAAGAGAGTGTTGAAGAAAGAGGTAGACTAAAAGAGAGGTAGAGAAGTGTAGAGGCAAACAAACAAATGCCTGAAAGGCAAACAGGCAGAGAGATATTATTACAGAGCAAGAAAGGCAATGATACAGAGTGTCACTGTAACAGAGCAAAGACTTTTGAAGACAGGGAAACACGGAGACAGGAAGGCAGGGAGACTAGTATGAGACAGAGCGACATGGAGGTAGAGAGGCAAGGGGCCAGGGTGGCAATTAGGCAGAGGAAGAGAAGCAGAGCAGAGAAGCAGGAAGAGACAAATTGACGGACAAGCAGAGGAGCAGACGAACAGAAGGGGGGCAGAGAGACAAGAAGGCACAGAGACAAAGAAAGGCAGAGAGCCAGAGGGTGATTGAGAAAGAGAGTGAGACACAGGAAAAGAGAGTCCTAGAGGCTTAGAGACAAAAGGGTAGAGGGTTTAATAGCACAGTAGAGGCAGAGAAGCAGAGGATACAGAGAGCCGGAGAGAGACAGATGAACAGATGGGGAATGAGACAGAAAGACAAGAAGACCCAGAGACGAGGATACAGAGACGGGAAGGGAGACAGAGAGATAAAGAACGGTAGAGAAAGAGGAGCGGAACAGATAGAAAGATAGACCGAGTGAGACACAGACTCGGGGCACATCTCCAGCTCGCCAGCTGGCTGTACACCTCCGCCGGCCAGAGATCGGCCTCGCTGTGTTTAAACATGAATATTTCATGGCGGCTGTAATGCAATCAGTCCAGAGGGTTTGACAGGAGCGCCCGGTAATTCCATCCGCGGCGGCTAGGAGGGGGGAGTGCGGGGGAGGGGGGGGGAGTAAGGGAGGCTGGGCTCGACCTGGGCAGCTGCAGCGTGTTCCCGTCACCTCGGTACACGGCCGACGCTAGCCTCCCCGACCGCTGAGCGGCACCGGCCCAGGCCTGACCAAACACCCCACCCCACCACCGCCTCCACTCGGACATAACATGCGTGAAAACACAGCCCGTGATTAGCCGATTGAATCGTGTAACGCTGTACGGCGAGGGCTACTTTAAAGGGTGACCCGTGAAGTGCGCCCTCGTTGAAGAACCGATGAAATGGTTCCGTTATCGCGACACAAATTGAAAACTTGGATAAACCTTCCCCTCATGTCATTATTATTTTTGATTAATAAAAAACCTTAAAACAAAAGTAATCGTTTTTAAACATTGAACATAATTTCATGTTATCTGTTTAGGAGGTCCAGATATTTTACAAAAAGTCTTTTTAACCAAATAATTGTTGATAGGCCTACCTTGCAATTTTGTAATTTTGTTATTTTTGTAATTTTGTAACTTGTTTTGGTTTTTATCTTTGTATTCAGCGCTTTGAGGCCTTTTTGGCAATTCCTGAATTCCTGAATAATTGATAATTGAGGGTTTTTTTCTTTTTTAGTAAAATTTCGCCTATCTTTTTAAGAAACTCGGGAAAATAGTCGACCGGGTAAATAAGAGGAGCTCAAGTTTATCGTGCATCTGCATGCAGACTTCACCCTGCATTTTCTTGGTAATAATACCTGCCGAATTGCAGAAGAGCACAAAATGCGTGAGCTGCCGCAAGAGGGCGCTACATGGGCATTGACTAGCATTGCTAGAACCGAGGGTGGAGAAAGTAAGGTCCACTCGTACCAATATGTAGTGGATTTCGTGGTATACAGTGCATGCTGCACAAGAAGCTGCCGTCTCTACGGGCTTCGTTATTGTTATGCACGGAGATAATAGACCCTTATTACTGACGTCACGTTGCTACTAGAAACAGCGAGATCCGCCATCTTGGAGTACACACATACGCTTTCGCTCGCACGTTTGTGTTCGTTTAACGTTACGTTAGTCATCATGGCGAATTCGAATGCTGCACGGTCGGCTTATTACAGTTCTCTCGACATTCTCGGCTTAATTGCTGGAATAGATACGTACACAATTAACCCGCGATAACCATTTCGTCCATCTTTTTAGCGAAAGTGTACGAGTTGCGTCACCATCTCTTGTCAGTACAGCGGGTAAACGATAAAAAGATTTCTTATCACGATCCCCCTGCTTCCACAACTAAGGACAGCGCAAAAGTTAATCATCTTTCAACAAAATAAGTACCTCCAATCCATGGTACAACCACGGAGGAATAAAAAAGAGATTCCTCCATGGCACAACTACTAATTAATACTAGTAAAAAGCAGTATTAGTAGTACAACTACGACGAGTTCAAAACTTGCCGCCGTGAGTTGTTTGTATGCACAGCTGACTTAGTTTTTATTGGCGGGGGACTGCTCAAACTCTATTATTCAGTGTTAACTGTGTAAGCTAAGGAGCCCATAGATGTGCACCTTAACATAAACTCTCATTGGTGCGAGACCCTTCACTCTGTATACGAATCCGCACTTGTGGTTCATCGGGTGCGAAGCGGGCATACGACCTTTGAATGAAAAGGAGTGTGTACCCAATCACAATACATGGAATGTTAATGTACACGCTCTTTACCGTGCATAATATGTTGATCGTATTATTCATACGAAGGAATTTCCATAATGATATACATCTATAAAGACTCCCTGCACTACTTACGTACAGGTACGTGGCCTCGCTACCATTACTCTAGTTTACGCATTT
Organism: Luidia sarsii; assembly: GCA_949987565.1. Lineage (NCBI taxonomy): Eukaryota > Metazoa > Echinodermata > Asteroidea > Paxillosida > Luidiidae > Luidia > Luidia sarsii. The sequence goes on along the minus strand of OX465101.1, from coordinate 2,015,912 downwards.
CGAAATTAAACTTTAATGGACTGTGAGGGATGAGCCAACAACGGTCGAGGCAACCTCTTGAGGGCGCTAGAGTCCCTATTTAAGGAGATGCCGCGTTCCTATCGCGTCGTGATTACCGTGTTCACGAGTTCACTAGTCGTGAAGAGGCGTTTCAATCGTCTGGTAACTCGCGGTTACCAGTCGTGAACTGGAGGCAGACATTGTGTCTCCAGTTCACGAGTTGAACAACAACTTGGGTCAGGAGGTCAAAGGGCAAAAACTGTTTACCAACATCGATGCATGCATGAGTTACAATAAGATTGCGATACATACTGTGGCAGCTTCTACAGCCAGGAACGAAAAAGGTGAATTTACCATGAATTTACTACGCTGTTCTACACGCACATGTCAGGACTAATGGTAATAATTTCCGTTACATTAGCTGCGAGTCGTCGGCGTACGAGTTGTCCGACTCGCGTGCGTTTGTGAAAACCAGCCGGCGTAGCAACATAGCATACTCTTCGGTCTTTGCGCTTGCGCACTGTGCGTGTTGGCGCGGTGTTGGTGAGTAGCATTGGAATGCAGCCCACTCGTGAACTGGGAAATACTGGTCTTGAACACCATAAACACGACGTGATTGCAACGTAGCATTAAGACATGGATGCCATTTTGTTTCCATTGTTCGGTACGGCGTGGGATTCGCAATACATTTTAAATATTGCAGACTATTGTTGCGATTACTTTGCCGGGCGCTGTGTGTGGACTCTATCGAAAAAAGAAAATCGAAAAGTTATATCCCACAATTCCATGCGCGTAGATCTCTTGGGTCACATTTCAGGCATGCGCAGTTGTTCTGACTGAATGTGATCGGTTTTTGAATCGCGATCCAATTTTCGATGTTTTTTTTTTCTATTGGCGATTTCTTTTTTCATTTTAGAATGACGGTCTTGTCTGTCTTTGTTGGAGCAGGTGGTGGACTCAGTTCAAGGCCATACCCTGGCCCGACCGAGTGGTGTTCAACATCGCCGCCCACGTGCTGGGTAATGACGAGGAGGCTCGCATCATCCGCCGCACGCTGGTGCGCTACATCAACCTGTCCGCAATCATGATCTTCCGGGCGGGTAGCAAGCGTGTGAAGAAGCGCTTCCCAACATTAACGCACATCGTCGAAGCAGGTGAGGGAAGGGAGGGGAGATTAAAGGGTCTTTGCAATAATAATAAAAAAATTAAATCTGAAAAGTGAAATCCATGCTACAGATTGCTTACAATCAAACTGCTTTTCACATTAATTTGGGGGTGTATTTGCAAGTTTTAAGGTTTTTATGCTGATGAGAATTTTAATGTTTATGAGCCACTTTGTGATGCCATCACAGGATCATGCAACAGAAACTCAAACTGGTTGTGTACACAAGTTTCTGAAAAGTTGTTGTTTTTCCTGCAGACCTATCCCTAAACCTGTTGATCTACTGCCAAAGTATATGCTTCATGATCATTAAGTGAAGGTCTGGAGTTTATTATCAAAGTTTAACCTAACCCAGAAGTAATAATTTGCAGTTTGAAAGCTAATCTTTTTCTAATCTAAGTTTTCGAATTTTTTTAATCTATGAGTTCCTGACATGACCTTACAATAGCGCCCTCGTTTTTATAAGGACATCTTTAAAGGTAAAAAGATGACCAGTTTCTGACTCCACTAAGAGATAGAAGCTTGCCAATATGTTTGTACACTTCAGATCCCTAGATGACAGCAAAAAATGGCTTGAATGTGATATTTATTGCACAGACCCTTTGTCCTTCCTCTGCCATGTGTGTCAGGGCTTTCCTTCACCTGACTGTCTGTGTATGTCCTTGTCACTTTGCCTTTGAGAAAGATCCTGCCAGGATCGAAACGTCAGGCCCTCTAACTTTTGAGATTGATGTATTGCAGGTTATTTAAGTAATTGAGCAGCTTTTGTACTAACTTCATGTATTAGAAATAAAGATATCTCAATTAATATTTATTTCACTAATAGGGATATCTATTTTTTTTCTAATGGAGATATCTCTATTAGTGATATAAATACTAATTGAGATACCCCTATTTCTAATACATGAAGGTAATACAAAAACTGTTGCAAACTGCTAACTGACTAAAATGACCTGCAATACATGCATTTCAACAGTTAGAGGGCCTGGCGTTCCTATCCTAGCAGAACCTTTCCAATACAGATATCTCGATTTCTAATACAAATATCTCCATTTCTAATACAGAAATCTACATTTCTAATACAGATATCTCCAATTATAATACAGATATCTCCATTTCTAATACAGATATCTCCATGTCTAATACAGATATCTTAATTTCTAATACAGATATCTCAATTTCTAATACAAATATTTCCATTTGTAATACAGATATCTATTTATAATACAGATATCTCCATTTCTAATACAGATATCTCCATTTCTAATACAGATATCTCGATTTATAATACAGATATCTATTTATAATCCAGATATCTCCATTTCTAATACAAATATCTCCATTTCTAATACAGATATCTCCATTTCTAATACAAATATCTCCATTTCTAACACAAATATCTCCATTGCTATACAAATTTTTTTACGTTCACCGTTTTTGTGCGCATCAATATGTCAAATCTTGTGTTGTTTGGTATTATTCTAGGCATCCTTACAGAAGACGAGAAGAACATTTTAAAAGACCTCCCGTCAACGCATCCGAAATACTGGGTTCCCTGCGTGTGGTTCACCAACCTAGTTCGCATGACGAGAAAGCAGGGACGTATCGTCAGCGACCCGGCCATGAAAACAATAGTAGACGTGAGTATGGAGAGGGGCGGAATCTGCGGAGGTGAAGGATACCAGACTGACGCAATAGCGAGACCACGGCGCATTCAGACCCTTTTCCAAAACACTGCTTAGGCTAAGGATCCGGCGTCTTCTCTGTTATCCAAAAGCTGAAAACACAGTTGAAGCTTTTGGATTGTTTTTCTTCAAAATGCAGTATAAGTTTCAAAAACGAAGGCAAAGGTCTCGCGTTCTCATGCCTTGCACTTGAAGACAAGAAATGACGACAAAGTCGGAGCCTGAGCCTAAGCCGGGTTTTGGAAAAGAGCCCTGAAGTCGTTGGCTGTACATGGAAGGAGATATCGCACGAGTCAATGTGGAGTAGCTGCAGGCTCTAGCTAGCGGCTTCCATGGAAACCATGCATCTTAACAGACCACACGACGCATTGTAGTTGGTGAGCGTTTGAGTTCGTGGTTGCCTTCGAAGTGTGGACACGTTCGTACGGCCTCGTGAAGAACTGATTTACTTCACAGCGTCGGGCATGGAGGGTTGATTTCGAAAAGACTTTTACGGACGGGGGGGGCGGAGTTGTGCACTCGTCTCAGAACGACTTAAAGAGGGAGGGGAAATTCCTCACTAATCTTCATCCGCGAGTCTGCGTCTGTTTGCATTTCTTCTCGGGGAACTTTAGGTTTGGGCGTGGGCTGTTGAGCACGCGCCCCGTGACAACTGCGCGTTGCTTGGGTGTTTGATCGTGACGCGGCTCTTGGCCGTCAACTGACGGGGCAGCGTTCGGGGAGCGATGAGGGCAGGGGCTCCGGGCTTGCCTCTCGTGCCTCCCGCGCATCCCCGTCGGATCGACGTTCGGGGCCGTGCGTCCACTCTCACGATTCGCGGTAGTGCCTGATCATCGGATTGTACATGTATAATAGCCTCGCTTTTGTGAGCGTGTCGCGCGTGAAGTCGCGCAGGACTATGGAAACGAGCCGGCCCTTTGTTGAAAAGAGACAGCTGACCTTTAAGAACAGAGAGGCTGACAGACAGAAAGACAGAAAACAGAGAGATATAGAAGCATACAGACATACATATAGATAGACAGAAAGACAGAACAGAGAGATAGGGAGGCATACAGACATACAGATAGACAGACAGAAAGACAGAACAGAGAGATAGAGAAGCATACAGTCAGACAGACAGACAGACAGAAATACAGAAAGCAGAGATATAGGAAGGCATATACAGACAGACAGACAGAAATACAGAAAGGAGAGAGATATAGAGGGCATACAGACATACAGTCAGACAGACAGAAAGACAGAACAGAGATATAGAGAAGCATACAGTCAGACAGCCAGACAGACAGAAAGACAGAACAGAGAGATAGAGAAGCATACAGACAGACAGACAGAAATACAGAAAGCAGAGATACAGACAGACAGACAAAAAGACAGACAAAACAGAGAGATAGAGAGACAGATAGACAGAGAGATGGAGAGGCAGATAGACAGACAGAAAGGAAGGAAGACAGAAACAGAGATACAGCGAGCGACAGGGTGACCCAGAGCACGAGACAGAGCAGTGACCGGGTGAGGCAAAAGAACTAGAGGGCGGAAACCAGACGATGGCATGAGAAAGGAGTACCGCTGAGGTGATGTCGACCAGTCTTCCCTTCCCCGTGACCAGAGTGGGGTGGGTTTTTTCTTCCTCGCGTTGGTCATCCAAAATTGAACGAGCAAGGCCACGTGAGCTTGTGGACCATCGTCCCGGCTGTCTGTCTGTCAGTATGTCCCAGAAGAGTGAACTTAAGATCAGCATATGATTTTGCCGTCGTTCACTAAAACAAAAACAGGTTTTTGTTTTTTTTTTCCTCGAAGGATCATCCTCTTGAAATGCACCCACGCGGAAGTCTCCGTCATCTGTCACCGATAAATGCGGAGCGGGAAATTGGAGGATTCCCTGGGATCAGACGCGGCGCAATCTGAGGGCCCGCGCTTAAAAGCGCCCTCGGGCCATCATTTTGCGATCGTCCGTCGTGCGATGACGTCACCAGGCCGCCTTCTCACACGAGACGTATCCGAAATTCGTTGGCTATACGCGCGCCTGCAGGAGTCGGGCGCTGCCGGCCTGGCTGGGGACTTCCATAGGGCGTTTACGAAATGAAGGCTTAGACACGGCCTTAGGCTTCGGTCACACTTCCCTAAGGCGTTTTAATGTCACAGGTATCAAGAAAGAAGCGTTTGGCCCCAGTTTCTTGTTGAATACTCGGTAACAAGCCAGTAAACCTACAAATTCGGCGATAAACCACACCCTGTATTTTCAGGTTTTGCCAGACGGAAACGAAGCCCGAGCCCGAGCCCTGATCCTTGCATTCGTAAAGATTCAGAAGCCGTTGACAATGACGATGGGCCTCAGAGGCAAATTGGTGACGAAATTTACCCAAAGCTGTGACAAATTCACGGTTGAACACTGTATAATGTGCGTGGCGCACTTGATAGGCCAGCGTGTCACCTTCTTTGGCCGTCCGATAGAGGGCGCCCTACTCAAAATTACGTCATAACCGCGAGAGCTATCGTAAGAAGCTTGTGGTGGAAAGCCATTTCGTTGTACTGCGATACGTTGCGAGAAATTACACTGTGATTTCATTGGCAGTGAAAAGAATGTCCAGTGGGAACATCATTTTGTCAAAGCATGTAAGAGGGCGCTGTTTATCTGCCTTACATGACTCTACGCACAGCATTAGAAGTCTTTCAACATACGAATTAGTCATCCAATGCCACCAGCAGGCCAGATATTGTATGGCCATCAGTCTATGGCCAAACAGCCTAATTGGCTCAAACATCAAAGGTTAGTCCAGCCGCATCATAGGCGCTTCCACAGCGCAGTAGTGTCTGAAAGTGACCAGCCGCCATAACATTATAAATAATGGAAACTAAGCTTCATTGGGTTCAAGCCAGCGTGCACAAAACTGTCTCCAATGCTACGATTGGAAACACGGAGACGGAGAACTCAATACAGTGGAAATGTCAGGGAAGCTCTCACGGCATGCGCTCGAGCCGTGGCGGGTTCTTGCGTTGCATCTTCTCTTCTGGCGTGTCCATCGTCCGCTCGATATAAAGTGGGGTCATAATCTAGAGCCTATAAAGAGTGGGCTTTCTGCGTATCCCCTCTCCGCTGGCTGAGAATTACGGGCATAGCTGGAGTGCTTCCCCCCCTGATTGCCGGCGCGTCTTCTAGCCAGGATGCGGTCACCTCAATATGTCGCCATCAATTATCCTGAGCGCGCTACTTCGAGAGACACTCCAATTCCACACCGTCCATTACCGAGAGCGTAATTTCTGCTCAGTGCTGCCTCTGCCTCTGCCTCTGCCTCTGCCTCTGCCTCTGCCTCTGCCTCTGCCTCTGCCTCTGCCTCTGCCTCTGCCTCTGCCTCTGCCTCTGCCTCTGCCTCTGCCTCTGCCTCTGCCACTGCCTCTGCCTCTTCCACTGCCGCTGCCTCTGCCTCTGCCACTGCCTCTGCCTCTGCCTCTGCCACTGCCTCTGCCTCTGCCTCTGCCTCTGCCTCTGCCTCTGCCACTGTTACTGCTACTGCCTCTGCCTCTGCCCCTTCCTCTGCCACTGCCTCTGCCTCTGCCTCTGCCTCTGCCTCTGCCTCTGCCTCTGCCTCTGCCTCTGCCTCTGCCCCTGCCCCCACCTCTGCCTCTGCCTCTGCCTCTGCCTCTGCCTATGCCACTGCCCCTGCCCCTGCCCCTGCCCCTGCCCCTGCCTCTGCCTCTGCCTCTGCCTCTGCCTCGGCCTCTGCCTCTGCCTCTGCCTCTGCCTCTGCCTCTGCCTCTGCCTCTGCCTCTGTCTCTGCCTCTGCTTCTGCCTCTGCCTCTGTCTCTGTCTCTGCCTCTGCCTCTGCCTCTGCCTCTGCCTCTGCCTCTGCCCCTGCCTCTGCCTCTGCCTCTGCCTCTGCCTCTGCCTCTGCCTCTGCCTCTGCCTCTGCCTCTGCCTCTGCCTCTGCCTCTGCCTCTGCCTCTGCCTCTGACTCTGACCCTGCCCCTGCCTCTGCCTCTGTCTCTGTCTCTGCCTCTGCCTCTGCCTCTCTCTCTGCCTCTGCCTCTGCCCCTGCACCTGCCTCTGCCTCTGTCTCTGTCTCTGCCTCTGCCTCTGCCTCTGCCTCTGCCTCTGCCTCTGCCTCTGCCTCTGCCTCTGCCCCTGCCTCTGCCTCTGTCTCTGCATGTGCCTGTGTCTCTGCCTCTGCCTGTGCCTGTGCCTGTGCCTGTGCCTGTGCCTCTGCCTCTGCCTCTGCCTCTGCCTCTGCCTCTGCCTCTGCCTCTGCCTCTGCCTCTGCCTCTGCCTCTGCCTATGCCTCTGCCCCTGCCTCTGCCCCTGCCTCTGCCTCTGCCTCTGCATCTGCCTCTGCCCCTGCCCCTGCCCCTGCCTCTGCTCCTGCCTCTGCCTCTGCCTCTGCCCCTGCCCCTGCCCCTGCCTCTGCCTCTGCCTCTGCCTCTGCCTCTCTATCTCTCTCTCTCTCGCTCTCTCTCTCTCTCTCCCTCCCTTTCTCTCTCTCTCTCTGACTCTCTGTCTCTCTGTCGTTAAATCCCCCTGATTTAAGTATAAACTTCTACTGCCGCTCGACAACGACCGGCTGTTCGGCCACGCTCTCTCCCGCCATTGCCGAAAGCCAGCCAGTCACTCTAATACTCCGTCGTCTCATCCCCCGACCCCGCCACCCTCGACACAAACTTTATAGTCTAACGATTTCCCGCCGCAGGGTAATGTTGATATGATGAAGTCCTATACAGCGGTGCACCCGACTTCGGTAATAGTCAGTCATTCATAGCGTGCGCGACACCGCTATGCCAATGTATATCCCGTGTGACTGATGCAAGCAAGCCCCGTGGGGTCATGTACTGGAGGCCTGCTGTGAATATTCTCAAGACTCTTTCGTGCAGAAAACAAAATAACCTTAAAATTTAGTGGGCCTGACGTTTCGATCCTAGCAGGACCTTTCTCAAAGGCAGAGTGACAAGGACAAAACAGATACATGTACAGATACATGGTGTATATACATGGTGTACATGTATTTGTTTTGTCCTTGTCACTCTGCCTTTGAGAAAGGTCCTGCTAGGATCGAAACGTCAGGCCCACTAAATTTTAAGATTTACATTTTGGTAATTTTAGTCAGTAAGCAGTTTGCAACATTTTTGTATATCACCTTAAAACAAAATAACGATGTAAATGTTGTGTCTTTTCAGGAGCTCAATAATTTTCGGGATAAGTGCGACGAGTTGTACGGGTTCGATTGGATCATTGTGCCTCTCGTCTACACTCAGGTGAGTTGACACAAAAACTGGAGAAATCCTATTTTCTTCCTCTAGGTTATTGCCATGGCAACGGTTTGGTGGGCAGACGAATGTAGGGCTCTGTATAGTGTAGGTCCTTGATCTTTAACCCAAAGACTTTTCCTAAAACCAAACAAACATCGGCGTAGGATGTATTTTGACACAGTGCTCGACTCCTGGTGCCACAATACACGGGCTTATTATTACAACGGCTGTCGCATGCCTTGAGCTCGTGCTTGAAACGCCGCCCTCACCCGTTCACGCTCAAGCAAGCGTCGTCCCTGGCAACGTCTGTGCGCATGCGCGTCGTCCACCAGCTGCTGCCAACATCGCCGACGTTTCCCCTCTTTATAGGCCCTGTGGGCAGTTTCCTCCGTTTGACGTTGGAAAATTGAATGCATTGGACGGTGATATTTTCAAACAAATAACGGCTGTTACCAGAAAGGGGCAGAAGCGAGTGTTGGTGCAGCAAACAGTCGTAGTGGCATGGAAATTAGGCTCGTACGACAACTTAAAACGAGTCAAAATAAATATCAAACGGATCGCCCCTACGACGTGCTTTATGAAATGGTTCACACAACGCCTCGCAGATGCAACGCATCGCAGAGATGCGATGCATCGTAAGTGTGCGACGCGTCGTAAGTTAAGAAGAGTTTTATGAAATCGGCCCCAGTGCTCTTACCATTACGATTTTAGCTATACAGCCCTTAGATGGAGGCCTTCTCAAAGAGTCAAGTAAACGTTGCCTGGCTGGGAGGGGGTGCAAATCAGAAGCAATTTAACCACTAACTGCCGTATATCTCACAGGGATCACGCCCCGTTTTCATTCCGGTGCTCGCTAACGACCAATATTGATTAAACCTGGCTACAGCAATTCGAAGATATATATGACATATATATTATATTTGGTACTCTCTAAATCCAAAAGAGTGAATAAATCACTCTCTCAAGGAGTGAAAATCGCTCCAAAAAGCCAACACCGCTCAGAAAGAGCGAAAAACACTGAAAGATGTGAAAACCGCTCAGCGTGGAGTGAAATCCCACTCTTGTAAGGAGCCATAATTATGGAAGAAAATTCTAAAAAAAAGAATAAGGGTTGTCCTCCATTATAGGTCCTCGATAGAGTGGCGTTCGACTCCATTCTTAGCGGTTTCCACAGCACTTACAGTGGTTTTCACTCTTTTTTTGAGCGGTTTCGGTTTTTCTTGAGGAAATTTCACTCTTCGTGCGAGTGGATTGATCACTCTCTTGCATGGAGAGAGTACGGAGTGAATTACCCGAGTATCATGCAGTCCTGCAGTCTCTTTGACGACCGCCAACCCCCCCCCCAACGGCCAGCGGAAAAGCGTCGCCAAATGTGCCCGTGATAACGGAGTATAAGAAGCCAGTAGGATGTGGGGTCGTTAGTCTCCGCATCCAATCTCGTGTGACGCCACGCTGCAATACTCGCCGTAGATTGAGACCGAATGATACACTGCAGCTGGTCGTCGAATTCGTACCGCGTTTTAATGGCTATGGTTTGGCGACGCGCTATAGGCTCCTAGGGGCCTATATAACCGTCTTCGAAATGACGGCTTAGGGTCGGACTCAAGCTTCGTCTCCGTCTGACAAAACTTGAACATCCAGGTTGTGGTACTTTGTTTCCGAATTTGAAGGTTTGTTGGCTTGATAATGATAGGTACGGAGTATTCATCAATCACCAGATTGGGCCAAGCGCTTGTTTTGAGATCCCTTTGATTCTTGCATGCATAACGAGTGAGATACATATGACCGAAGCCTATAGCCCGAGACAAAGCCTTCATTTTGAGAATGCCCTATATGGCGAACCCATTGCTATGCACGTTTCCTAAGGCGTTACGCTACGACACCCTTAGTACTTCAATGCCACATTCAGTCGGCCGTATACCTGATTCGCAACGCGCCGAGTTTCCATACAAAATGTGTGACCCGGCACAGCACAATAAGGAATAATCCCCACTTTTGAGATTTTTGAGATTTTCTAATGATGTGAAAGAGTATACCATTAGCTGTCAAATGATATCAAAATTATTTACTTGTGAACTTTGTTGTAAATAGTACAAGGGGACTTCACTCGTTCATTTGGCACCAGACACAATATAGCAGCGCCATTCTAACTCCTCGAAAGCGGCCATTAAAAAAGGCGGGAATTTTACATTTTCATGAAAACAGTACACAAACACTCCCCCGAAATCCTCGTTTTTTCAACATTTAGAGACGGATTTCGGAAAAATCCTTTGAACATAATATCCTCCAATACATTAACTTTCCGAGAAAAAAAATATCGAGTTGAGGAGATACTTTGACTTCAGGCGTTGTTTACTCGAAAAGTGTTTTGGTGGGATATACCTCATGTCGCTGTGCCGGGTCACATTTTTAGTTCCACCAACTAACACGCACGGCTCCGGGCTGCTTTTGCCGGGGTGCGGGAGTTAGTGCATGGATGAACACACTGCCTGCTTCAGCGCTCTGGGTATACGAACGTCAATCTCTTACTTATCTCCAATCAAACCAGCGTTCTGGAAAGTGCGTCCAATTGAAATTCAGGGAGCTATACGCGCGCCATGAGGAAATTAATGTCCTGTGACGGAGGGAATTAAAGTATTGCGGGGGATTTTTTTTTCTTATCGAGACGACCCTTATTATAATTCCGGCGTTTCCATTCTCTTATATACCCATTCCGTCGTTTTTCATAACTGTATAGAAATTGCGTTGGTGTACTGTTTGCGACCGAAATAGCAGGGACTACCGGCAATGTGCCATAATGATACACTTAAAGGCCCAATACAACATTGGGAAGATCGGAAAACGTCGATGCCCACAGATTTCCTTCTAATTTACACAGTTTGTAGATGGTCATGATAGAATCCTCATGTTGAAATCTTACGGTCTGGGATGATGTACTTCCCGAGAAATCTTCACTCAGAAATCAACAAATAGTTTATTACTCGCGAGTAATAAACTATTTCTTACACTACAGACCGGTATGTAACCCGTGACGGTTTTTGTTTTCATTCTTCTACCTTATCGGAATACTATTTGATCTAAAACCTTCGCAGTATTGCTCTTTTGGAATGATTTATGCTTTAACACACAAACCGTGGCAATATTTTGACCTTTACTAATGTTGTATAGGGCCTTTAAACCTGGTACCCGCCCACACAATACACATCCCTGAAACCTTTTTTTTGTTTCTTGGACGCCATCTTGCTTAACCAACCTTTGTGAAATGCAAGTGCGTGTCTGTTTTTACGATTTGGAAAGAAGACGCCTGCAGTATAGAAGGCAGGAGACGCTGGTTCGAATCCCGCCCGATACGTTTCCGTCAGGCTTCGGGCAAAGCATGCCGTGAACGCTCAGTGCTTATAAGGTCGAGCAGAGAAACCCTCATGGAATCACATTAAACTCGGCGCCAACATCATGTTATGTCTATAATGATAAATTATAGCATATGTGACCCGGCACAGCATAATGAGGAATAACCCTCACTTTTGAGTTTTTTGAGATTTTCTAACGATGTGAAAGAGTATACCGTTAGCTTTCAAATGATATCAAAATTATTTCCGTGTGAACTTTGTTGTAAACAGGGGACTTCGCTCGTTCATTTGGTACCAGACACAATCTTTTATAGCAGCACCATTCTAACTCCTCGAAAGTGGCCTTTCAAAAAGGCAGGAACTTTACATTTTCATGAAAACAGTACACAAACACTCCCCCGAAATCCTCGTTTTTTCAACTTTTAGAGACGGATTTAGGAAAAATCCTTTGGACACAATATCCTCCGATACATTAACTTTCCGAAAATACAAAACAAATTGATTTGTTATCGAATTGAGAAGATACTTTGACTTCAGGCGTTGTTTACTCGAAAAGTGTTTTGGTGGGATATTCCTCATGTCGCTGTGCCGGGTCACATATATCAAAAGCCTATAGTAATGTTTATTGATACGGTTGCTGCACAAGATAAATGACCACTATCATCATAGTTGATATCGTCATTATTCTATGCGTGTGATCTTTATTGAGACCATGTCTTCGGCTAAGGTTAAGGGTTCGTCTCAGTAATCCAACGGCCGGAGACATTGCAGGCGTTTCGCCACTGAGTTCGAAGACGCTCGGAACCAACAACGGCTTAAACTCCTTGGAATTTACCAGACAAACGTGGAGTCGTTGTTTCGAAATGTTCCTGAACAATATCGTAATAGAGATCCATTGGAACGAGAACAAATCTTAGTACTAAGCGATGGGCATGAGTACGAGTACTTTCCAATATGAGAACGGGCACTTGGTGAGTGAGTAGGTCTTTAGTGTATGAGTACGAGTTTCAATCAATCAATCAATCAATCAATCAATCTTTCAATCAATCAGCCAATCAATCAATCAATCAATCAATCAATCAATCAATCAGCCAATCAATCAATCAATCAACCAATTCAATCAATCAATCAATCAATTTATCAATCAGTCAATCTTTCAATCAATCTTTCAATCAATCAATCAATCAATCAATTCCAGAAATTTAAGGGCCCAAATCAATAAAGGTTTTTTGTAAGGCGCTAATGAGGTGCTGGTTTGTGTGTGAGCACATCGTCATCAGTATGAGCATAAGGAGCCTACGACTACTCGGCCAATAGAATGAGTACGATTTTTTTTTTATCGCAAAGGAGTAGGAGTGCTAGGTAAGGGGTTCCAGGTACTTGACCGAGTGTACCAGCCCGAGTACGAAACACAATAGTGTGGATACAACAGCAGAGATTTTGTTTCCATTCGCGGCTGCGATTATTATAAGTCCCTTAATTGCACGAGCCAAATAGAACTGAATAAATAAGCCGCATTTGAAAAGGAACACAAGCTCTAACTGAGAGACTGAGATCTCTGCTATATGCAAATTAAACCAAAAAAAGCGTGCAGGACTTCCTTCCAAATTTCGCCCAAATATTTGCATTCTTGCACACAAATTGGTTCAGATTGCATGTAGGCCTCCCATCCCTGCTGGCGTACGTATCATGTTTACAGATAAACTGACATATACAACGATGGCGTCAGTCAGTCGTGCTGCCGGCCGGCCTGCCTTCCAAATCATTTCGTCCGTGATCGCCATAGATATTTTCGCTCAATATATTTCGCCGAGTCATCTGATACGACGGCTGTTTCCGGGCACGGCAACGCGGCACCGCTGTCTAAGAGTAGCATTGCGCGGACGACGAAACCACGGCGATTTGCTGAACGGGTTTCTCGTTTTCCTCAGTGTTTGAAGACGACGGGTGTATAGGACAATTCTCCCCGGGGGGAATAGAATGGCCGAACAAAACAACAAAATATCCGACAGGAACAAGGTCCTTAGACTGTACGAGGTTTGATTTCCATTCTGGCAGCGCCGGGCACTTCGTATGCTTCGGCCCACTGGCAACGGTAAAAAAAAAAAAAAAAAAAAAAAAAGGCGCCAAGCGCACGTGCCAAACGTCTGCGTCCGAAATGCGCGGGAAACAGCTCGGAGACGGTGCATCACGGGCCGGGGGGACGGCGCGTTGACTTCTGCCAATCAAACATCCCTCCACAAATCTAAATAAACACACCGACAAACAAACAGAGAATTCAATGAAGGCTTTGGCCAACTCGGCGTAATGTAAGCACCGAGTGTTCGTTCAGTGCTTTTCCCAATTGCCTGCCGTGGAAATAGATATACCGGCAGTTCGGGCGGGATTCGAACCCGCGACTTCTGCTAAAAGAGTATATAGGGCAAAGCCTCATTGAATTACATTCACCTCGACGCCCCCAAAAACGTCATAATGTGACCCGGCACAGTGACATGAGGGATATCCCACCAAAACACTTTACGAGTAAACAACGCCTAAAGTCAAAGTATCTTCTCAATTCGATAAAAAAAAATTTGTATTTTCGGAAAGTTAATGTATCGGAGGATATTACGTCCAAAGATTTTTTCCGAAATCCGTCTCTAAATGTTGAAAAAACGAGGATTTCGGGGGAGTGTTTGTGTACTGTTTTCATGAAAATGTTTGAATGGCGGCTTTCGAGGAGTTAGAATGGCGCTGCTATATTGTGTCTGGTACCAAATGAACGAGCGAAGTCCCCTTGTACTATTTACAACAAAGTTCACACGGAAATAATTTTGATATCATTCGAAAGCTAATGGTATACTCTTTCACATCATTAGAAAATCTCAAAAATCTAAACAGTGAGGGTTATTCCTCATTATGCTGTGCCGGGTCACATATTGCATCTGCATCGAGGAAAAGCGAGCTTTTGATGATGCTGTTTACGACCAAGTTATACGTTGGGGTGTGATGGCGACGGATATAGTCACTCTTTTGTGAGCATATAGAGCTCCGGGGATGCCTAGATAGAAAAGCACATTAATGCTCGCCAACCGAAAGGAAATATCTTAAAATGTACAAAGGTTTCGCTTCTCTCAGGACCACAAAGGCAGGTTCATTCCATCTTTCAAAAAAAAGTCCTGCCATATAATTATAAGGAACAAAACGTCAGGCCCCTCTACAGTTTTGAAATTTGCATTTTTGTCGAGCATTTTCTGTCCAACAAATCAAGGGAAAACGTTTAAAAGACTGGCTGGGAACTTTGGGAAGTTGTAATAAAACAAAAATGGCAAAAAAAAATTTGACTGGACCGGGATTTGAACCAGAGACCTCTGGGTTTTGCGTACCGGCGCTCTTACCATCTGAGCTATCCAGCCCAAAGATGGCGGCCTTCCCAACATAATAGTAAACTTGTCTTTGCATGGGGTTCGCATTTGCATTGGCCAAAAAACGTGCAGTTAGGGTTAGTTTATAGTTTATAGGTTAGTTTATAGTTTATAGTTTATAGTTTATAATTTAGTGGGCCAGGCCTGACGTTTCGATCCTAGCAGGACCTTTCTGAAAGGCCTTTGAGAAAGGTCCTGCTAGGATCGAAACGTCAGGCCCACTAAATTTTAAGATTTGCATTTTGGTAATTTTAGTCAGTAAGCAGTTTGCAACATTTCTGTATATCACCCTAGTTTATAGTCGGTTAGTAGTTTGCAGCATTCATGTGTATCATTTCGAGAGAAGACACTTGTCTTGAGCACGACAAACGCCGACAGCACGTGAGCGAATCAACGAACGATCTATCGGACAGGCACGCCCACGATCTATCGGACAGGCACGCCCACGATCTATCGGACAGGCACGCCCACGATCTATCGGACAGGCACGCCCACGATGCGGGCGCCGGAAGGCACGTAGCGAACGTGACTCGGGCGGGAGTCGCTCACTCAGTCGCAAGTCAGCCTGACATTATAGGATGCCAACGAAAACCAGAATGTGCTTTTAAGCATCGACAAGGCGGATCCGTCCGCGGTGTGCCTATCGGAATTGTGTGGGAGGGGGTGGGGTGTGTTTGTGGGCGCAGATCTAGTGCCTTGTGGAGATGTTGTGCCTTGCGGAGACCTAGTAGTAGTACACTGTATATTGAATAGGTCTCCACAGGGAATTCTAGGTTCGTTTTATACGAAACGAAGGCTTAGGCTCGGGCTTAGGCTTCGGTCACATTCATCTTACTCGTTATAATATCACAGGCATCTAGAAACAAGCCTTTTGGCCCCAGTTTCCGGGTGAATACTTTGCACTTATCAAGCCGACGAACCTTCGAATTCGTTAACAAACCACAACCTGGATTTTCGGGTTTTGTCAGACGGAGACGAAGCCTGAGCCCGAGCCTAAGCCTTCATTTCGTAAACGGCCATTAAGTTTTAACGTAGCTGGTATTTTTGGAAGGACTCAACTATGGACAATGTTGATTGGGTTTGAATTCCTCGCAAATTGAAATGGTTTTAAGGAACATACGGTCCAAATGTCTACCCAGGAATGTGAATGTGGTTGTTAAATGGGAGCATTTTATAAAAAAATATTTTCCGTCACTCGATTGTGTTATAGTGCGCGAGATCCAAGCCATGTCTTCACAGGGTTACAGATCCATGTATGGGTACCGGGTGTGTGGGGGAGGGATGTGTGTGTGGGTGTGGGCGCACATAAGGTGGGTTGTGGGATACCGGAACAATGGGTGGGTACCTACTCAGTGGCACCGCTCCTTGTGGGGTACATTTTTGGTACCCCATAGGGTTTTCACGAAACTGGTTATTTGGAATTAACTCAAAAAGGAGGAATTTCCGAGGTATGTTTATCCGTCGCAAATAAAATAATATTATATAAGGGACGTTCGCTAGAAATTCAGCTTAGGAAACTGATTCTGGTTCGAAAGGGAGCGATTCGAATTAGGCTTTTCTGGGAGTATTTCTTTTAAGTACACGAGAATAAAGGGAATACCCCATAAGTATACGCGTGTAAGGGTGTGGGGGTGTAAGGGTGTGTGGGTAAGGGGTTGGGGGTAATCTCATCGAAAGAGCCCCGCGTTCGAAATGCCGCGGGAAAACCGTGCCCCTGTAATATCGAGCCCCTAATACTGTGAGTGCAGTCCGAGCAGAGGATCCTTCTCCCCCCCCCCCAAAAAAAAGGGGGATTTGGACCCGCTTGAAACCAGACTCTCGTAGATCACAACCCAACATCCCCACTCAAATCTCCTCGCCTCCTTGCTTCCTCGCGCGTCTGGGGACGGGGGGATTGGACGGCAGCATCGGCGATAGAAATGGGAACGCCGTGTATGTAGCGGGAATTGACCGTGATTCCATTGCTGCTCCCCCACCCACGATCTATAATAGCTGCAACGGTGAGTGAGTGGTCGCTTTATAAAAAGAAATAAAAAATGGAGCGTGAAAAAAGCGGGAGAGGGGGGGGGGGTCCCTTTAAACTTCCCTGCGGTCACGGACGCGGTGAGGACGAGGGGTGTGGAGGAAGGCGTGGGAGGCGAGGGAATGAGGGGGAGAGGAGGAGGAGAAGGAGGAGGAAGAACAGGAAGACGAGAACGAAGGGTAAGAAGAAGAATGCGTCCAGGAGGAGGCGATCACGGACGCAGTGAGGACGAGGGGTGGGGAGGATGGCGAGGGAATGAGGGGAGAGGAGGAGAAGGAAGAGGAAGAACTACGGGAAGACGAGAATGAAGGACAAAAAGAATACGACATCGAGGAGGGGGAGGATGGGCAGGATGATGAAGATGAAGGACACGATGAGGAGGATGGCGATGAAGGAGAATGATAGAAGAGGAAGAACAGACAGAAGAGGGAGGTGACGGTGATGAAACGGGCGACTACAGGATAATGACGATGACGAGCAAGGCGAAGATGGTGGCGAAGATGATGATGATGATGATGATGATGATCATCATCATCATCATCATCATCATCATGCTTGCTTTTTAACCCACGGTCAGCGCACTCTGCGAAAGCGAAATCGGACGAAGTAGCGAGCGGATCGACTCGGGAAATATTCATGGATTCCCTTCTGTGCGCGCCGAAGCACCGTAACCCGCACCCCGACCCACCACCGTCCGCACCCCCATCCAACCCCGACCCACAGTACCACCATCCCCACCCCCATCCAACCCCGACCCACCACCATCCCCACGCCCCATCCAACCCCAACCCACCACCATCCCCACGCCCCATCCAACCCCGACCCACCACCATCCCCACCCCCATCCAACCCCGACCCACCGTACCACCATCCCCACACCCATCCAACCCCGACCCACCACCATCCCCACCCCCATCCCACCCCGACCCACCGTACCACCATCCCCACCCCCATCCAACCCCGACCCACAGTACCACCATCCCCACCCCCATCCAACCCCGACCCACCACCATCCCCACGCCCCATCCAACCCCGACCCACCACCATCCCCACGCCCCATCCAACCCCGACCCACCACCATCCCCACCCCCATCCAACCCCGACCCACCGTACCACCATCCCCACCCCCATCCAACCCCGACCCACCACCATCCCCACCCCCATCCCACCCCGACCCACCGTACCACCATCCCCACCCCCATCCAACCCCGACCCACAGTACAACCATCCCCACGCCCCATCCAACCCCGACCCACCACCATCCCCACCCCCATCCCACCCCGACCCACCACCGTCCCCACCCCCATCCAACCCCGACCCACCGTACCACCATCCCCACCCCCATCCCATCCCGACCCACCACCATCCCCACGCCCCATCCAACCCCGACCCACAGTACCACCATCCCCACCCCATCCCATCCCGACCCACCACCATCCCCACGCCCCATCCAACCCCGACTCACCACCGTCCCCACCCCCATCCGACCCCGACCCACCACCATCCCCACCCCATCCCATCCCGACCCACCACCATCCCCACCCCCATCCCACCCCGACCCACAGTACCACCATCCCCACGCCCCATCCAACCCCGACCCACCACAGTCCCCACCAACATCCCACCCCGACCCACCACCGTCCCCACCCCCATCCAACCCCGACCCACCACCATCCCCACCCCATCCCATCCCGACCCACCACCATCCCCACCCCATCCCACCCCGACCCACAGTACCACCATCCCCACGCCCCATCCAACCCCGACCCACCACAGTCCCCACCAACATCCCACCCCGACCCACCACCGTCCCCACCCCCATCCCACCCCGACCCACCACCGTCCCCACCCCCATCCCATCCCGACCCACCACCATCCCCACCCCATCCCATCCCGACCCACCACCATCCCCACCCCATCCCACCCCGACCCACAGTACCACCATCCCCACGCCCCATCCAACCCCGACCCACCACAGTCCCCACCAACATCCCACCCCGACCCACCACCGTCCCCACCCCCATCCCACCCCGACCCACCACCGTCCCCACCCCCATCCCATCCCGACCCACCACCATCCCCACCCCCATCCCACCCCGACCCACCACCGTCCCCACCCCCATCCCACCCCGACCCACAGTACCACCATCCCCACGCCCCATCCAACCCCGACCCACCAACATCCCCATCCCCATCCCACCCCGACCCACCAACATCCCCACCCCCATCCCACCCCGACCCACAGTACCACCATCCCCACCCCCATCCCACCCCGACCCACCACCATCCCCCACCCCCATCCCACCCCGACCCACAGTACCACCATCCCCACGCCCCATCCCACCCCGACCCACAGTACCACCATCCCCACCCCCATCCAACCCCGACCCACCACCATCCCCACCCCCATCCCACCCCGACCCACCACCATCCCCATCCCCATCCCACCCCGACCCACCGTACCACCATCCCCACCCCCATCCAACCCCGACCCACCACAGTCCCCACCAACATCCCACCCCGACCCACCACCATCCCCACGCCCCATCCAACCCCGACCCACCACAGTCCCCACCAACATCCCACCCCGACCCACCACCATCCCCACCCCCATCCCACCCCGACCCACCACCATCCCCACCCCCATCCCACCCCGACCCACAGTACCACCATCCCCACGCCCCATCCAACCCCGACCCACCACAGTCCCCACCAACATCCCACCCCGACCCACCACCATCCCCACGCCCCATCCAACCCCGACCCACCACAGTCCCCACCAACATCCCACCCCGACCCACCACCATCCCCACCCCCATCCCACCCCGACCCACCACCATCCCCACCCCCATCCCACCCCGACCCACAGTACCACCATCCCCACGCCCCATCCAACCCCGACCCACCACCATCCCCACCCCCATCCCACCCCGACCCACCACCATCCCCACCCCCATCCCACCCGACCCACCACCATCCCCTCCCCCCATCCCACCCCGACCCACCACCGTCCCCACCCCATCCCACCCGACCCACAGTACCACCATCCCCACGCCCCATCCAACCCCGACCCACCACAGTCCCCACCACCATCCCACCCCGGCCCACCACCGCCCCCACCCCCATCCCACCACCACCCACCACCGTCCCCACCCCCATCCCACCCCGACCCACCACCGTCCCCACCCACATCCCACCCCGACCCACCACCATCCCCACCCCCTATCCCACCCCGACCCACCACCGTCCCCACCCCCATCCCACCCCGACCCACCACCGTCCCCACACCCATCCCACCCCGACCCACCACCGTCCCCCGCGCTGCCGGTGCAACCCAACCACGAAGGCGGTTACCATTTCACTCATTACTCATGTATTTGGGTCAGTGGTGGCTCTCCTCCGATCCTCCGGTCTGGCCTGGCCTGCGCGTCATGCAAAGAGTCCGCGCCGAGAAGCGCTCGGATCCGCCGGCGTGACGGAGCCGTGACTCCCACCAGTAGCTCGCCCGTGCCGCAGGCGGGGGTGGGGCAGCTCCATCGACTTGGACACTGAAATCCATCCCGTGCGCCGTGTGACCACAGATTTAAAGTTTGCATATAATTAGACCACAGGGCATAGCTAAAAAATGTGCTCAGAAATCAACTTTCGTGGCGCACCTCTGGAATCTAAGTGGAATTGTTACAAATCAATAGCTGACAAACACTGAGTACTCAAGAGCCTGTACAAGCAGAGTTATGGATTCGAACCCGCGACATAGGGAGATACCATCCATATAATTATGGTGGACACCTAATGCACTCCATTCAAATCATTTAGGGCCGCTTTTCCCACTGGATTGTGCACATTATTCTCAGCATGCCCCTGTAAGCATCGGCAACCGCGGCCCGGAAATTGCGCCTAGTTATACATGGAATGTTTACAGCCTTCTTTTTACTCAACGTGGGCTCGTTTGACCCTTTCAGGCCGCAGTCAGTGTATGATATATTATCGGACACAACCAAACAAAATCGTCATGCAAGCGAAAAGAGCCGTTGTGCATGCTTTCGATAGCAGTCAGTATAATAAGCACACTGCCTGCTGGTATGAACCTTCCATCTTGTACAAGATGGATCCCGTACACCATTCATTTCACCGTGTCAGTATTCTTATCGATTGCTGAAATGGAGAACGAAAATGTTGCCTCTGGAGATGAATGTAGGGTGTACAGAGTAGTATTCTCCATATTTTAGGCTAAGCAATGATCGGTATTCCCCCCAAAAAAAAACTGGCGCCAACAGAGAGCTTCTTAGAGAGCAAAACTGGACCATTTTGTTTTTCACTTCCCCCCCTCTCATTAGTGTGAGCACGCCCTCCTTGGCTGCGGAAGATTGCGTGGTTCCGATCGATACTGTCCGCGTACTCGCCAGTCCCGCGTGGCATGGCGTGCCTCGTCCACATTACCGCCGACGACACGAGAGCGCCCCTTCCGTCCTGTCAAGCATGAAACGAACACGACGGCGTTCGTGGAGAGAGCCTTGAAAATGAGATCCGACTCGCTGACAGTTTCAACTGTAATGG
>OX465101.1:1907431-1994296 GCA_949987565.1 Luidia sarsii | reverse complement strand
GGATCAGGAGAAGGAGTAGAAGAAGGAGGAGGAGGAGGAGAATGAGGGAGAACGAGGAGGAGAGGAGAAGGCGGAGAAGGAGAAGGAGGAGAAGGATCAGGAGAAGGAGTAGAAGAAGGAGGAGGAGGAGGAGAATGAGGAGAACGAGGAGGAGAAGGAGAAGGCGGAGAAGGAGAAGGAGGAGAAAAGGAAAGGAAAGGGAGATGGAAAAAGACAAGGAGGAGGAGGAGAAAAATGAGGAGGAGGAGAAGGAGAATGAGAAGAACTAGAAGAAGAAGGAGAAGGAGAGGAAGGAGAGAAGAAGAGGAAGAAGAAGAAGACTTTTTTTTTTACTTGTCAAAAGGAAAACATTATTTCATTCCTTTGAAAATAACCGAAGAAGAAGATGATGAAGATGAAAGAAGACGAAGACATCGCGCATTATTGAGTAGCCGTCCTTCGAAGTTAAAATGTTAAAACAACATATGGAGACACAAATTGTTGCATTTGTCCTTTGATGAAAGAGACAAGCCTGCTTCAACCGGGCCTACCGTTGAATTAAGTCGATGACGTCACCCATGCCGTCTCCTATTGAAGAAACGTCTCGTTAGAGTGCTCATACGGACTTGATTAACTCGTAAATTGGAGATGACTGGCGCAGGGAGTTGATTTTGGAGGACGAGGAGGGGACAGGGTCGATGCAGGCATGGTGAACCGATAGGCGGACTATTGCAGCCGAGTATAATACGGATCGTCTCGTTGGCTCCAGCAAAATGCGTAGGCTCGGGTCGTACAGCAGCCATTATTTTGGCCGTCGTGGTGTATAGTCGTGGTTTTTCCCGTCGTTGTTGTCGCTATTGTTGTTGTACGTTGTTGTCATTCTATTGTAGGATGTGCGATCTTAGTTGAGGGAAAACAGGGCCCAATTCCACGTACACGTTGCTGCTTTAGCGTGAACATCTGCAAAGCATGATAAGTCTTCCCGCGTAAACAGGAATTTACAAACCACATTAGGATGAAGTATCAATTGCTTCTGACTTCTTATGGCACTGTCCTTCACTTGGCACGAAACAAAAGTTTTGGTCAGCAAAAGCCGATCCTCTGAATCATCATGACTTTTGTTTGCGCTTAATTCAATTTTGGTGCTTAAGCAACTCTGTGAATTTGGCCCTATAAATAGAACGCGTGGGGTGCCCTGCGTTAATGCGAAGCCGCCTTTCGGCTTTGCGCTCAAAGTCGTGTACGGTTACGAATTTCCTCTTCCTTCACCAAGGCTTAATGGTTCTCGTGACGCTGTCGTTCGTTGCCTCTGACGGCGTTGATGTACTTGATGTTTATTTATTTATTTGATTTATTTATTTCATTTTTCGGGATACATGTACAGGCATTCACATCACAGCACACAAGTAGGAATAAAGTTGAAAATAGAAATAAATCAATCAATAAGAGAAAAAAAGAAACAAAACAGAAAAACAGACAAACAACCAACAGCAACAATAACAGAAACAACATCCAATTAACTCCCGCAGGATTGCCCAAAAGAAACTAGTTTCTGTCAGGGGGCTCTCCAAACTAATTGGATGACAGAAAACAACAAATATAAAATGTATACATGTATATGGAAAAAGGACTAAGTAGATTACAAATATGTGACCCGGCACAGCATAATGAGAAATAACCCCACTTTTAAGATTTTGAGGTTTTCTAATGATGTGAAAGAGTATACCAATAGCTTTCAAATGATATCAAAATATAATATCCTCTAATACTTAAAATTTCCGAAAAGAAAAAAAAAAGAAATTGATTTGTAATCGAATTGTGAAGATACATTAACTTTAGGCGTTGTTTACTCAAAAGGTGTTTTGTGGGATATTTCTCATGTCGTTGTGCCGGGTACATATGCCAAATACATGTATACCAATTACTGAAATAAATAATAAATCTTGTTGCTATCGTTGACACCGTTTTGGATGATACCCTTGGTCGAGGTTTACCATTTTACCCAAAAGGCGAACACCAACAATATGAAATGGAAAAGGTAAATCGTGATCATGCAGGCAGTGTACAGAGTTAGGTCAGCAGTACCTTCTAGGTGCCTCAAGTTTACATTGCGTCTGCCGTAA
Source organism: Luidia sarsii (assembly GCA_949987565.1). Taxonomy (NCBI): domain Eukaryota; kingdom Metazoa; phylum Echinodermata; class Asteroidea; order Paxillosida; family Luidiidae; genus Luidia; species Luidia sarsii. The sequence goes on along the minus strand of OX465101.1, from coordinate 1,992,194 downwards.
TAGTCAGCCATGCCGTTAGCGTTATAGTTGGGAAAATCGGTATAATAAATGCCACATTATTTACAACTTACATCTTGTTTATATCTGATATTCAAGCTATGGGCTAATGAACTCTGACTGGTGCCCTTTCCAAGCAAACAGCGTTAACTTTTTGGGGGGATGTCTCCCCCAACACACACCCACCCACCTAGGGGCTGGGTAGCCGGTGGTACCTCAAACCCAGAGGGTGGGGGTTCCACAACCTGGTCCCCTGAATTAGGACTGGCTCTCTCGTGGGTTTTATTTCACTTCAATGTCATCATGACTACAACTCACGGGAGCTCGGCTGATTTCCCACCGGGATTGAACGGACTGAAGGTGCGAGTTGCATCTGCATACCTCGTGCATAGGATCACTAATCATTCCCTTCTTTCCTTTCTCTTTCTCCACATCTCTCTTACCCTCCCTCCCTCCCTCCCCCCCCCTCTCTCTCTCTCTCTCTCTCTCTCTCTCTCTCTCTCTCTCTCTCTCTCTCTCTCTCCCCCCCCCTCTCTCTCTTTCTCTCTCTCTCTCCCTCTCTTTCTCTCTCTCCCTCCCCCTCTCTCTCTCTCCCTCTCTCTCTCCCTCCCTCCCTCTCTCTCTCTTTCTATCTAAATATATATATATCTCTTGTCTCTCCTCACTCTCCACATATCCCTCCCTTCTCCCTCTCCCCACCTCTCCCCTTCTCTTTCCACCTATCCCCACCTCTCCCTCTCTCTCTCCATCTCTCTCTCCCCCTCTCCCTCTCTCCACATATCCTTCTCTCTCCCTCCTCCTCCCCCTCTCTCTCTCTCTCTCTCTCTCTCCACCTCTCCCTTTCTTTATCTATCCCTCCCTCTCTTTCACCCGCTCTCTCCACCTCTCTTTTTTCCATTCCTCCCTCCCTCCCCCTGTCTCTCTCCACCTCTCCCTCCCTCTCCTCACTCTCCCTCTCTCTCTCCCTCTCTCTATCCACCTCTCCCTTCTCTATCTCTCCCTCCCCCTCTATCTCTCCCGCTCTCTCCACCTCTCCCTCTCTCCATTCCTCCCTCCCTCCCCCTTCATGTCTCTCTCCACCTCTCTCTCCCTCCCTTCCTCTCCTCTCTCTCCCTCTTTCCTCTCTCTCTCTCTATCCACCTCCCCCTTTCTCTATCTCTCCCTCCTTCTCTCTCTCCCGCTCTCTCCACCTCTCTCTCCCTCCCTCCGTCCCTCCCCCTCTCGCTCCACCTCTCCCACTCTCTCCCTCCCTCTCCTCTCCCTCCCTCTCTCTCCCGTGCACTCCGCCTCTCCCTCTCTCCATTCCTCTCTCCCTCCTCTGTCTCTCTCCACCTCTCTCTCCCTCCCTCCCTCCCTCCCCCTCTCGCTCAACCTCTCCGGCTCTCTCCCCCCCCTTCTCTCTCCCTTCTCCCGCTCCCTCCCTCCCTCCATCTCTCTCTACCTCTCCCTCTGTCCCTCTCCATCTCTCTATCGTTGTCTTAATTTACTGCAGGTTGTCACCATAGCGACCTACAGCTATTTCGTAGCTTGCCTCCTCGGAAGACAGTACCTTGATCCAGCCAACAACCACGAGGGGCACACCATCGACTTGTACTTCCCTGGCTTCACACTTCTCGAGTTTGTTTTCTATGTAGGATGGCTAAAGGTAAACCCCATCCCCTCAAAAAAAGGGGGGAAATACTGGTCTTCCTAATCCTAATAACCCTAACCGGTGTCACGATCTCAAGTGGGTGGCCGTGCTAAAATGGGTGGGTGACGTCACCACCCATCTGAGCACGTAGCGACAACCTGCTGAAATGGGCGAAATAGGCGGCGTGCTAAGATGGGTGGGTGAACTGAGCGCGTGCGGGCGCCCTTTACGCTGACCTGATTGCCCATATATGGCAGCCCACCCATTTGATCATGCCACCCATTTTAGACTGTCACACCGGCATTGAAACCACAATAAACCACACATAGTTTTTCCTGTGGGAGGATAAGGGCCATGCACCAGGACATTCCACAGCGGGGTTTTTGTGGTGACCTGTGGTATGTGAGCCTACACCCCTGTGTGCACTGTGGTAAATTGCGGTATACAGTGTGTGTCCTGTGCGGGAGGTGCAAATCGTTCTATATACCACCTTCCCTTACTTCCCACAAACGTCCCCTTGAAGGAAATGTGTCAATAGAACTGTGATCTTGTCTTTTTCTTTCTTTCCAAAAATTCGGATTTTGTCTTCGGCTCCGAGTCCATATCTTCAGTACAGATATGTGACCCGGCACAGCGACATGAGGAATATCCCACTAAAACACTTTTTGAGTTAGCAACGCCTGTAGTCAAAGTGTCTTCTCAAGTCGGGGGGGTGTTTGTGTACTGTTTTCAATTTCATGAAAATGTAAAGTTCCTGCCTTTTTGAATGGCCGCTTTCGAGGAGTTAGAATGGTGCTGCTATATTGTGTTTGGTACCAAACGAACGAGCGAAGTCCCCTTGTACTATTTACAACAAAGTTCACACGGAAACAATTTTGATATCATTTGAAAGCTAATGGTATATTCTTTCACATCATTAGAAAATCACAAAATCTCAAAAGTGGTGGTTATTCCTCATTATGCTGTGCCGGGTCACATATAATAATCCTATATAGACGGACAATAGCGGGCGCTAGACTGTAATGCCATGGAGGTTGCCATAGGGGTGCAACACATCAATTCCGTCCAAAATGGCTCCGCCGAGCTGATTATCATAAAGTGTGGACCCACAACTGTTTTTTAATAAGGGGTTTTGGAGGCTAATTAACTGGTACACTGTAAAATAGGTGAAGCTTAAGACAACCTGGGGGTTCACTAATGAATTTGGTATGTAATTTGGACCATATCTGGCTTGAAATATTTGGCTATAGAAGTGGAGGGATCCATCCCAAAATCCTCGCAGAAATTCTACTTGTACGGTTACACATTTTTGGGGTGTTTTTTTTTCTAGGGTAATTAGCAAAAAAACTAATCGGCTAAGGGCACTAAAATTGAAAAGAATCTGAGAGATGAAGGTCCAAACTACAATTTTGAGTATAGCTGCAAGAACTAAGATACTTTTGGGCATGAGATAATTGGCTTTGAAAGTGAGTCTTTTTGTACAGTGTTCAATGGGAGCTCGATTTAGTGTTCTGCACCCATAGCAAATAAACGTAGGGGCGGAAGTGAAGGGCGCCGCCGTTGAAAAACCACTTGCGTTCTCGAGCACGCCGCCTAGCGTCGTATAGGTCAATGGATCAGCGAGCTGGGGCTCAGACTTCGTCTCCGCCTGACAAAACCTGAAACTTCAGGTTGTGGTTTATCGACGAACTGGGAGGTTTGTTGGCTTCACGAGCACAGAGTAATCACACGAGCGAAGCCTAAGCCACAGCCTAAGCCTTCATCAACGTGTATATACCCGGCACAACGACATGAGGAATATCCCACCAAAACACTTTTTGAGTAAACAACGCCTGAAGTTAAAGTATCTTCACAATTTGATTACAAATAAATGGGTTTTTTTTTCGGAAATTATAAATATTAGAGGATATTATATTTTGATATGATTTGAAAGCTAATGGTATGCTCTTTCATATCATTAGAAAATCTCAAAATCTCAAAAGTGGGGGTTATTCCTCATTATGCTGTGCTGGGTCACATATGATATGGCCATTATAATATTCAGCTTGCGGATGTCGGAAACGAAAGAAGTCCCGTCCTGAGTACTGTCCGAAATCATTACACATGAGTCACAAGAATTGCTAACCTTTACAGTGTGTGGCTATGAGTATGAGCCAGTCACTCTGTGCATGACGACACGACCCAGGAGCCGCCAGCATATTTTTTTTTTCGTAGGAGGGTTAGGGGCAATTTTCAAGATTTATCATAAAAAGGCGTGTCGAATTATTTTAAGGAAAATTACGATAGAAGAAGATTACGACACCCCATTTATGATACTTGCCCCTAACCCTCCTACGAAAAAAAAATTACGCGAGCTGCCATATCAGTTCCCAATATTGCAAAATCCCCATTAGCGGCAGAAACTCGGCACCTTTGGGATGAAGTGTTGACGTGCGCACTGCAGTGCACTGCCTGCATTAAGTACACACGCTGACGTCACCGTCGACGGTCACGTCATGCGCGGAGTGTCTGCACTTGTTGCCGCGCTCGGCCTTAACACGGCCATAGAGGGCGCACTCTACGATATTCGGACTGACCGCGGCGTGCCCGGATCCGTCCAAACCAATCCTGAGTTTCCCTTCCTTTGCATTGTTCCTCCGTCCACAGGTGGCAGAAAACTTAATGAACCCCTTTGGCGAAGACGACGACGACTTTGACATGAACTTCATTGTTGACAGAAACCTACAGGTAATCGGGGTCAAAGGTCAAAGTCTCAACAGAATACGTAAGACTCGAGTAGAGAACATCGCTGTTTCACTTGCAACGAAAGCTTGTGTCTTGCAATGCACTTAAAGGCCCAATACAACATCAGGAAGATCGGAAAACATCGATGTCCACATATTTCCCTCTAATTTACACAATTTGTAGATGGTCATGATAGAATCCTCGTGTTGAAATCTTACGGTCTGGGATACTGTACTTCTAGAGAAATCTTAACTCAAACATCGACAAATAGTTTATTACTCGCGAGTAATAAACTATTTCTTACACTACAGAACGGTGCAAAAACCGTGATGGTTTCTACTTTCTCGGGTTACCGTTTGAGCTAAAACATTCGCATGATTTATCTTTTGGCATGTTTAACGGTTTAACACACAAACTGTGAAAATATTTTGCCTTTTACTAATTTTGTATAGGGCCTTTAAGATAGATGCATGAAAATGCCCATTTTAGGAGGGAGACAGTGGTATCTGAGAGGGTGTGGGTCACGAGACAGGGGAACCCACCCTATGTAAATACCTCCGGTCGGGACCTTATTCCAGATATACTAGAGATCTGCTTAAAGGCCTTATACAACATTGGAAAAAGTTTTAAAGATTGCCACAGTTTGTGTGTTAAACCATTGTGCAATCCAAAAATGAAACCCTGTGAAGGTTTTAGCTCCAATGGTAATCTGAGACAGTAGAAAAGAAGAAAAAACGTCACGGTTTTCGCACCGTTCTCTAATGTACGAAATAGTTTCTTACTCGCGAGTAATAAACTATTTGTTTCAGTGAAGATTTCTCGAAAAGTACAACATCCCAGACCTTAAGATTTCAACATGAGGATTCTATCATGAGCATCAACAAACTGTGCACATTAGAAGGAAATCTGTGGACATTGATGTTTCCCGGTCTTCCCAATGTTGTATTGGGCCTTGAAGAACGAAAAAGTGTTGAAGACGTCTTGGTTTATAGTTGGTCACATACGATTAACAGGCGCATTACTGTGTGGCGTCTACGAATCCTTACTAATTGCTTGTGTATTTCGTGAAAAGAAAAGTGGACCTCCCTCCCTCTAGCTGTAAGAGTTATTCATTCAGCAAGGTCATGTGTGGTAACAACAAGTAGCATGTTGGGCTTCAAGGGGCTCCTTGAAGTTGGAGCGGAGTTGAGTTTTTGTACTTTTTTTTTTACCTGAAACAGGTCAGCTTTTTGACGGTGGATGACCTCTACGAAATGAGTCTACCCATCGTGCGGGACCGACATTTTGACATCACCGTGCCCGACATTCCGTACACAAACGCGGCCGTCAAGAACAAGGGAAAGCCCTGGCAGGGGTCGGCCAGCAAAGTACGGTAGGTACCTCACGAGGCTGTAGCCACCGACTCTCTCTCTATCTCTCTGTCTCTCTCTCCCTCTCCCTCTCCCTCTCCCTCTCCCTCTCCCACTCCCACTCCCACTCCCATTCCCACTCCCACTCTCACTCTCACTCTCACTCTCACTCTCACTCTCACTCTCACTCTCCCTCTCCCTCTCCCTCTCCCTCTCCCTCTCCCTCTCCCTCTCCCTCTCCCTCTCCCTCTCTCACTCTCCCTCTCCCTCTCCCTCTCTCTCTCCCTCTCCCTCTCCCTCTCCCTCTCCCTCTCCCTCTCCCTCTCCCTCTCCATCTCCCTCTCTGTCTCTCCCTCTCTCACTCTCCCTCTCCCTCTCCCTCTCCCTCTCCCTCTCCCTCTCTCCCTCTCCCTCTCTCACTCTCCCTCTCCCTCTCTATCTCCCTCTCCCTCTCCTTCTCCCTCTCCCTCTCCCTCTCCCTCTCCCTCTCCCTCTCCCTCTCCCTCTCCCCCTCCCTCTCCCTCTCCCTCTCCCTCTCCCTCTCCCTCTCCCTCTCCCTCTCCCTCTCACTCTCCCTCTCCCTCTCCCTCTCCCTCTCCCTCTCCCTCTCTCACTCTCCCTCTCCCTCTCTCTCGATCTCTCCCTTCCTCTCATTCAATTACTGTACGTTTGTGTTGCCTTCCTTCAGGTTATCGCGGAGGGACATGGCATTCACCTGCATGCCTCACAAGGTCTTCACGGAGGAGGACGAAGTGATGACGTGCAAGCTGCACAACAGCATCAAGAAGGGCCCGGCTGGGCTGCCGCCGGACGAGGAGGCAGGCCCGCCGGGCGAGACCAACGGCGGCTCGCCCCACGAGGAAGGCAGCAGCAACGGCGGCGGCCGCGAGTCCGGCAGCAACACCTTCGCCCACTTCAAGCGGCCGCCGCCCGCCTACACCTCCTTCGCGCAGACCCACCACCAAGGGAGCAGCGGCGGCGGGGGCAGCAGCAGCAGCAGCAGCAAGCCTCAGGCCGAGGACCCCACGCCGTCCGCCGCCCAGCCGCCGCCGAAGAAGCTCAGCCGGGCGGCCGGCGAACGGCGCAAGGACCCGATGGGCGTGCCGAGCCACGCCGCCGCCGGGCCCGCCGGCAAGCGGGCCGACCGCGGCTCCGAGCCCGGCTCGCTCGGCGGCGGCGGCGTCGGCGGGGAGTCGATGCCGTCCACCAACGCCCGGCCCCGCGGCCACGACGGCCGCAACGGCCTGGACGGGCTCAGCGAGGACGACGAGTGCTCGCCGCTCAGCAACTCCAAGTACTCGGTGGACCTGAACCAAATCGTCAACGAGTCGGTGATATGAGCAACGTGATGGACCGCCAGCCGACGAGAACTCAAAATCGCCGCGGCCGCAAGCACCACCCCCTTCCGGTCGTGATTCCCCAACCCCCCCCCCCCCCCCAACGTTTCGACCATCGTGTGTATAATTCTTCAAATGTCTCTGCCCTTCGAGTGCCGAAATCTTTTCGATTTTGTTGGAGGGGGGAAATCTCTTGTGAAGCTCAGACTAAAGAACGTCCTCCGACTAGCTTCACATGCAAAATCACCGTGTGCAAGTATTACGTGCTGACCGGCCGTCCTGGTGAGCACGTCACGCCTGGATATCCAGTGATATGGCGGTGATGCGGTGGGCCTACTTTTTTTCGCTGCACACGGCCGGTGGCTCGTCCGACGCGTTCGGTTCGTCCGCCGGGCAAGCAAGCCTGGTCTCTGTGCAGATTATGTCCCAGCGAGTCACACGCACGGAGGACTTGAGCGGACATCGATTCATCGTCAAGCCTCGCTGGGTGAGCCTACCCGTGTCTACACTCGCGCAAAGTGCCCAGGACCAAAGATTCGTGTGTGTGTGTTGTTGTTTTGGGGGTTTTTTTGCGGAGACGCATTGGCGCTATACGTGGCTACGGTGCTCTGTGGTGGCCCTTAATGATTGTGGATAGCCTATCGCTATTATGACCGTAGCTCAGTGGAGTAGTCAGGCTAGGCTTTGCGGACGACGAACCGTGGCATTACGAATCGAGAACGCACGCACCTATGATCGCCTGTCGGAGGGCTGCCACTGCGGTCGTACCAAAGTGGTCGTAAGCCCTTGCGCCTCTTTACGCAGTACCATAGGCATCTAAGCTGATGCAATTGCAGCATACGCGTCCGCAGTTGACGTGCGTATTACCAATTGGGAAACGTAAGGGTAATATCGAGTGGGATTTGGATCGCACATTGGTATAGTATTATCGAATGTGATATCGATATCCATTACCGTTCAGTCACGCGGCCGTCCGATGATAGTGTTACATGACACAGAATAGTGCACCGTGCACCGTGGGTTAAAGGCTCGGACTTTGGCTGTGCCTCCATTCCTGGCGTGCATTTCAAAGCTCCTATATGATCCTATGAAACGACAGACATTGAACGACAACCGCTCCGTGCATGCAATCACTATCCTGTTCTGAGCAAGACAGCGAGGCTTGAATTCGAGGAGCCCACGTCGAGTCTTAGCCAAAGCCCTAGCCGCCGCGGCATCCAAATAGTCTACCGTGTCTCGTTGTAAGCTCGTGATCGATCGCCAGAGCGCAGGAACTGACACCTTATCATCCACACGGGTTTCCTCGGTGACTGTGGTTCCACTATGCAAAGGACTACGTGTATACGTGTATAGGCAAGCGCATGCATCGTGGTTGCTGTGGGTTTTTTTTCTTCTTCTCGTAATCGAAGCAGGTTCAAATTGCTGCGCAGTGAGCTGGGTCAGTGCCGTCAAGTAACCCGGTCCAATGTAGACGACCTGCCGGGGGAAATTTCACAATTCCGATTTAAGCGCCCAAATTTGGGTAGGCGGGAAAAGCCTTCCTATAATAGAGATAAACTCGATGGGGCCAATACGGGCGATTCACAATAGTGCGCCCTCAAGAGTTTGCATCGCGTTGGCCAATCACATTGCGCGGAATCTGTCTATGTACTCCATTGATCTCCATAATATTATGGAGATCAATGGTCTACTCTTTCCAGGAAGCACTATCTGGGCTCCAGCCGGGTAGGTCATGAATAATTCAACATTATGACGTATATGAATAATGTACATGTACTGCACAATGTACAGTGTACATGTACAGTACATATTAAGATTATTCACTTCACTTCTACGTCACTTTGTTGAATTATTCATGACCTACCCGGCTGGAGCCCAGATAGTGCTTCCCACTCTTTCCAGACGTGCACTGGGTCAACAGATTCCGCTCTTTGTGATTTGCCAACGCGTTGGAAACTCTTGAGGGCGCACTATTAATATTGTGAATCGTCCGTATTCCATACAGATGCTTAAGCGCCAAATATTTGGCTTAAGCGTAAGAAGTCAGGGTCACGGGGTACACAGGGTCACCTTGCCAACCCAAACGCTATTGTTTCACGCTTTGTAAAGAAGAGTGGAATACAAGTCAAAAGGTTTGTAATCCCGTTAAAAACAAGGAAGGCTTTTCCAGTTATCACGCTTATAGCGGCTCCTTGAACTCGGGCTTAGGGGTCAAATTCATAGAACCGCTTAAGCGCCAAAATCTGCTTAAGCACAAAAAGTCAGGGTTCGTAGGATCACCTTGCCAACCCAAACTTTGACTTTCGTTTCCTTCTAAGTAAAGAAGAGTGGAATACAAGTCAAAAGCAATTGACATCACATCGCGGTGCGGTTTGTAATCCTGCTTACACGAGGAAGACTTTTCCTGCTTAGCAGATTTTCACGCTTAAGCGGCTCTATGAAATCGGGCCCAGGTTGTTCAGTTTGTATTTCATACCTAGCACCCCAATAATTTAGAATACAAGTCAAAGGCAGCAAGCATTGTGTGAGATACAATATGGAAGGCCATCTTGAGAGAATTCTTCCCGCTTAGCAGTCGCGTGCTGCCTTAGGGCCCATTTCTTGCCCGTTAAGCATGAAAATGCTTCGCTTGGCTCAAGACAAGATTGCCAACCGTAATTCGCACGATGTCCATTGCGACTCGTCGGTTGCTCTGCTGTATAAACGTTCAATGCAGCTTTGGCAAGCAACCCGAGGCATTTGGGCGGCTTGGTTAGTCAGTGGGATCTGCGTGCCCACACGATGCTGCCCATCACCATCGCATAGAAGGAAAAACAACCGTTACAGCTACCGAGTTAGGACTCTTGTCAAAAAGATCATCGGTTGGGTATCAGATGATTTGACCCGTCCGATGTCGTTTCAAACGGATAGCCATCGTGTATTTTTCACCCCAGAGTCCAGTACAATTGGCTTTCTACCGGGGGTAATTTTATCGGTCGGATGAATTCAACCGGCACTCAACCGATGATCTTTTTGACAAGAGACCTTACATGCATGCTTGCACGCGGCATGCTTGCACACTTACGCGTTATACCAATCTGCAAGGTGTGCCGATAGCACGACATTAGCCGGGGGGATTCGATGAAATTCGGCTCCAGTCGGACGGCTACTTGCCATAAACTCGTCCCAAAGTCTGCCGCCGAAAGGGACTTTTGATTAATGTGCAAAAACAAAACCGAAACCGGGAACGAACAACAGATTTCCGCAATGTTTCTGTTTCCATGGCGCACTGTGCGCGTACATTTTTTAGAGTCTGCAGCGTTTCTTCCCCGATCAAATCTAGGAAACCATTTCACCGACGTGGCTAAGTGAGTCTAAACTCTCTTGGTATCCAGTGAGAACACAAATCGAGATGTTAGCCTTTATCGTACCATGCTCAGTGTAACAGTGCGTGTGTATATATTGCAGGTGTGGGACCGGAAGAGTACCAGTCAATGAGGTCATTCTGTCGATGACGTAACGTGATCTAGACAGCATGGGCAAAGAGCGCCCTCAAGCGGCAGCGCAAGCGATTGGTTCCGTATTGTGGCGTTTCTCCCAAAATTGCAACGGTTCCTTGTGATTGTTGTCGGTTATCTAAGAATGTCTGGTGAACATTTTACGACAGCAAACCTGCTGAACATACAAGATTGCATTTACCAACTTGAGCAAGTCTTTTTTTTCTACTGTAAAGAACCACAACCAAGCCACCTTCATCCCCAAAGCATAAACCTAACCTTAATCACAGCAATAAACTCCATCAAGTTAGTGCAAACTCCTCCGCATAATTATAGTTTCTGTATTAAAAAAAAAGGCATTGTGACACATAATTATGACCTTTTTCATGCCACCTAATATGTACATTTTGATCATAGATTCAAGTGCAGTTTTTAAAGATACAAAAGGGTAACGCGTGTCCCCTATTATAGAAAAAAGACAATCCGAAGTCCCATTTCACATTGTAGATAATAAAGGTGAACATATCACGATCCCTTTTTTTACAAAGTAAAATAATAACGATAATGATAACTATCTGATGTAACTGCAGTAGGGTTTCCAATACTCACAATAATGTACCATCCGCTATGATCATCATATCTATAGTAATTTGGTGTTGCATATACATAGGATACGCAATGTGGACGAGGCAAAACAGTATACGCTGGATATCCCACAGGAGAACGGCAAGCGGACGAAGTTTGTGTCAATCGTATCAATTTGTCTTTGTACTAAATAAAAATGCTGACTTGTTTTATTTTCAACCTATCCACAGACTTCCGAGAGACCTCGAGAAGTACAGATTTGAAATTTGTATCGGTCGACTTCGTTCAGAGTGGTTTTTCATTTATTTATTTTTTTAAGTTCGGGCAAAAGAAACGATTTCATCGAGATTATCGGGACTTGTGTATCTCTTCTTTATTTTTTTGCTGTGGAAACTGTGACACTAACTAACGGATTTCTAACGATTAAACTGTCATTGTCAATCGATGTCTAGATTTGCATAACAAAAGATCTGGTGCTAATGAATATTCATGTAACGCTGTATAGATACGACGATAGACACACTACAGAAGGACATGCGGAAATTATATAGGCCTATATGATTATTTATTTGATTTATATAAAGTTTTGATTTATATGAAAACGTATGATTATAATATTGGTTTATTTATTTATTTACTTTTTTGTCTGCAACATATTTTTTCGTGGAAAAATTGTCTGTGCTACTGTGTTATACTGGTAAGTGCATTTAATGGTGAGTGAGAACCATGCTAACGTGTTATCAATGCATGTATCGGCGTATGGGAACCAGACGTTTCTGTTTTCTTTGATAGACTTTGTGTGAATACAAACAAAGATACTGAAATCCCTTACAATGTTCATGGCAAGCACGCGTGAGACGCAACTATATTACCAAGTAGGTAATTAAAGTATGGGATTTATTTTATGTTTAAACTGTTAGTAATGCAAAGCAGTATATTTCAATGCGGGCCATTCACAATAGTGCGCCCTCAATTCACGTGTGGAAAGAGCCGACTGATTCTGCGCATTGTAATCAACGCGTTTCAAACTCTTGAGGGCGCACCGTTGTGATTCGCCGAATTCACGAAACCCGTGAAATTACCGGTAGACCCTAAAGGCGGTCAAGTAGAATGCAGTACGTCAAATGTATTCATGCCTGCTTAGCATAAATTAACTTCGGGACCCATTGACCTTCCGCAGTCGAGAGATTAACTCATGAATATTCAGTTGTGACGTATGGCATTTTTACTTGGCCTCCATGTAGGGTCTACCGAAATTACCTTAACCACCATAATCGGATCATGTCGTTACATGTAAAGCTCATTTCCAAACAGCTTTGTTATGTGGAATCCCTCGGTTCTTCCAATGAATGTATCAAAAGAGCAAAGAAAAGTCACTTCGAAGGGACACACAATTTGATATGGTCTGAATCTGATGAGCCGAACTGTGAGAGAGCCAACGAATTTCAAATTCATGGCCGACCGGCTGACACTGAGTCGCATTGACTGGTTGCGAGGTAACGACTACGGCTGCGGCTAATACCGAGGTGCGTCTCTGGCCCCAGCAGCAGCCATGGCCGTAGCCCTTTGGGATCCTGTCATTCCGTCCTCAGAAATCAGGAAGTTTCAAAATTTAGTGGGCCTGACGTTTCGATCCTAGCAGGACCTTTCTCAAAGGCAGAGTTCTCAGAAATGGCCAGGTATACGATCGTGGTGCGGAGTGCGGTACCCAGACGTCTGTCTCCACCCAAGGCCGGGTTTGGGTTGCCCTCCTGTTTATCATAGAAAAATTGTTATAACCCCATTCAGGTTTGTAGCACACTGTGCGGTCCGACTAGATTTCATTGGTTGCATCGCAAAGCGCACTCGATCGGTTTCGTGTCGGCAACTTTCCCGAGTGCGGAGTTCCAGTCGTTTATGGAATCGGTTGAATCTTTGCGACTGAGTTCAGTCGGACCGCGTACAGTGTGCTGTGAACTTCAGTATATGTTGTATAATGCTATCACTTTTTGTTTGAAAGAAAGCGTGTCTGACCGTCTGGGATACGCTATGAAGACACAACGAAGCGTTCAACGAGTGACAGGTGCGAGCTTCGCAAAACTACGAAACAAACGAAATAAATATCTTAGAGTGATACAAAAATGTTGCAAACTGCTTACTGACTAAAATTATCAAAATGCAAATCTTAAGATTTAGTGGGCCTGATGTTCCGATCCTAGCAGGACCTTTTCTCCAAGGCAGAGTGACAAGGACAAAACAGATACATGTACACGAAGGAAAGGGGGAAGAGAGTGAATATGACACGGATGAGAAACAAAGGACAAAGAGTAAAGCTGGTAGGGAGAGATCAAAGGGAAGGGCAAGGAGTTGGGTAGGATTTAGTGAGAAGAGGGGGAAAGATGAAAGAGAGAAGTGTGGAGGAGTAAACATAAACGAAGGATTAACAGAAAGCTGCATGGTGTTAGTCATTACCCTCCTGGATGTTGAGACCATGTGGTGGAATAGTCCGAAGACGCTTCATCCACATTTTCTCACGGCTAAGACGGACAGCATTACTACGGTGACCAAGGGATTCTATGCCCAGTACACTCATATCTGATATCGAATGATCAGGGAGATTGAAGTGATACCCAACAGGGGTGTCCATTTTTACCGGTTTTGATTGCAATTTAGTGGGAGGTGAAGTGTCCAAAGGGGGAACCTCTGCTCGGACAATTAAGTCACGCAAGTTACGGGGGCGCCTGAAAGCCAAAACAGGCGAATTTGGAATGGCATCAGCCAGACGATCTGAAGTGTGGAGAATAAAAATTGTGGTTTTCCTTAGTTATCTTCCTGGGAGGAGGAAGAGAAGGGTGGTAGGAAGTAACTAAGGGACCTGGTGGCTTTTGTTTGAGTTACGAACTTCTGGGAATGGAATAGATTTTAGCAATGGAGCTCTTCACTTGGCGAGAACTATAGCCTCTAGCAACCAAGTTACTGGCCAATACACGTGTATGGCGGCGAAAGTCAGACTTATTGGAACATAATATGCGCCTCAATCTGAGGACCTGGCTGTAAGCTATACCGGACTTACAGTGTCTGGGGTGACAACTGGAGGCATGGAGATATTGATGAGTATCGGTGGGCTTTGAATGCAAGTCAGTAGTAAGTGTATTGAGGTCTTTCCGGACGGTGACATCCAGAAAGTGGGTCTGTTGAAGAGACTGCTCCCATGTGAATTTGATAGTCCTGTGGAAGGAATTGATGTGGTCAAAGAAAGCATTCAAGATGCTACCGTCCCTAGTCCAAATGAAGAAAACGTCATCTATGTATCTCCACCAAATCCAGGGACGGCATGGAGCCTCACTGAGCATGCGTTCCTCAAGGTCACCCATGAAGAGGCATGCAAAGGAAGGAGCCATGCGCGTGCCCATGGCAGTGCCATGCACTTGGAGATATAGTGCTTGCCAAGAAAGGAGACATTGTTCTTTGCCAGCACTAGCCTCATGAGGGTGGTTATGTCAGAGATGGGTGGAGAAGACTGTTTTCCTTTGGCCAGGGCCGAGTAGCAAGCTTGAATGCCTTCTTCCTGGGGGATGTTAGTGTATAGAGAGGAAACGTCAATAGTACCAATTATGGCAGTGGCAGGGATTTGATCCTTGACACTTTCCAACTTTCGCAGAAAAACGGGAGTGTCATGGACGTATAAGGGGATTTGGGGAACCAAGGGTCTGAGAAATGAGTCAATGAAAAGAGATAATTATGTGTTCCGTAGGTGAACCATTGCCAGAGATGATGGGTCTGCCTGGGTTGTTGGTCTTGTGAATTTTCAGGAGAAGGTAGAATCTGCAGTTTGGCAGTTCTACAATAATTGATCGGTAATAGAAATCTGTGAGCTTATTTATTCAATTGATCACGTGATCGCATGCCATCCTAAACTTCCTGAATTTGCTCTGAACATTTGCCAGTGGGGTTAGAGTCCAGACATTTTTTAGTGCTGGGGATTCTTAAGTTGGCGATTGGCTTCATCGATATATATTACACTAATATCCCCAAGGAAGAAGGCACTCAATCAAAATTGATTGAAAGAATGGCAAAGAAAACTTCGACCGGACCAACATTGAACCCGAGACCTCTGGTTTTGAGTACCAGCGCTCTTATCATAGCTATCCAGCCCTTAGATGGTCGGATGGCCTACACAAAATAATGTAGTCAACTAAAGTTTGCCGGGGTAGTAGGTTACACGTACGGCATGCTAGAAGTTGATTTCGGTCCGGTTCCATTTTAATTTTCATCTAGGCATATTATACTCTTTCAATCGTCCCGTTCTCAAATGGAAATTACCAAAAATGACAATACATTTCTCGCGCTTCCAAAGTAAATAAAAATAGAAAATAAATTCTTGAGTTAATAAGAGTAAGCTTGAAAAATCCACCCGCTTGAACTGGAAAGCTGCCAACTTTGGCGAGATTCTGGCCCTGGCCAACAACCACCGCTGGAGGCGCTGTTGCAGCCGACCGGACAGCCGACCTCGCTGTTTACAAAATAAACTCCTGGATCGTCTGCACCATCAGCTCATACTTCCCGTCTGTTTGACCGTCTGAGGCTCCTCCCGATGAGCGATCGAGCCAATTCTGCTTCAAGTTTAACATTTTCCTGAGCCCAACAATGTCTCGTCTCTATGACAACCAACCACTTCAGTCCATCCCCGTGGAAAATCATCAGTGGGCGGGGACCTGGAACCCGGAAGGACACAGGTATACTATATTTAGTACATGTACATGTGTACTAAAGCTGGTGTCAAATGTTTGTTTACATGACATTGACACTGACACTGATAAGTGATACTAGTGATAGTGATAGTGATACTGACTAGTGACAGTGACGACTAAAGTAATCTTTGCTTTTTAAAGTATCAACGATTAGGAGGATTTCTGACCTCTAATCTGACGTTTCGAACCTAGCAGTAGCACAGTACTCAGTACGACAGTAGCATGACCTTTCTCAAAGACAAAAATGGGACCGAAACTTCAGGCCCTCCTCTCCTAATTTAAAAAAAATAGAATTTGTAATTTACTAATAAATTAATATTAATAATAATACTAATAGAATAGTACATTGGAGCTATAACTTGTATAAGTATAATTTATACCATGGTGATGGAATTATTATTACCATCACCATGGTATTATGCTTAGCTCATAGCTTATACTATAGAGTATAGGTATTAAGTAACTAAAAATTAGTTGCGGTAACCGTAACCCTCATCCTCTCCGACCTTCGGGAGGATGAGGGTTACGGTTACCGCAACTAACTAAAAATATGCATCACACATGTTTAAAAATAATAATAATAACTACTACTACTACTACTAGTACTAGTACTAGTACTAGTACTACTACTAGTTATACTTATAGTCCGAGTAACTTGAACCCGACAAGTCACCCTTTTTTTATCAAATTTTGAAATTTTGAGATTCGGGTGAGTCAAAATTTCAAAATTCGATAAAAAAAAAGGGTGACTTGTCGGGTTCAAGTTACTCGGACTATACTACTTACTTGTACTAGTAGTACTAGTAGTAGTACTTACTACTACTACTAGTACTAGTACTTACTAGTACTAGTACTAAAATGGAATAGTAAACTAATACAACTTACAAGTAATATTAATATTAATTTCTTCAGCAAGTCACCCAAGTGGTTTTGACAGACAATGGCTAGACAATACTAGGTGGTCTATTCTATAACGTGTCTACCGGTATTCTTTTCCCCAGACTTTTAGTTTTATTACAGTCAGGGTATTTGACTAAAATCTTGCCTCAGTGCAGTAAGCAGTTCAGAGTTGGCAACAGTTTTAGCATAATATTTCTATTTCATAAAGTGGGAGATTATCTAATAATAATCATTGCACCAAAATGAGGCCCAAATCTTAAGGAACTAGAGTTTGTTGTTGCAAATTGTCCTCACAATATCCTGAATTTTTTTTGGCAGTGGTTCGGGAGTTCTTGTGGATGGTGTCTTGCAAGCAAGATCCCGGCACGTCATCACAGATGCCAGTCAGAAAAAGGTAAACGGGGAAGCTAGGACTAGTACTAATCCTAACCCGCATTCATATTTGGTCAGGGACTAGACCCGTTCAAACAAGACCAAGATCGTCGATCGGTCCCCTCTGATCGGAGCGGACTGACGATCTGGGTCCTGTTTACGGGTCTAGTCAGGAACTAGTCCCACTTACTGGGCCGCTAGGAGCACCTCTGAAACGATTTGTGTTTTGTTCTGTCGCACTAGCATCCCACCGCGTCTAATATAATAAAACAGACATTCTCAACGGATTTCTCAAAGCCAAGACTAGATTGTGACTATACGCAATCACCACGCTACAAATCACATCATTTCAACTGTATACTTTGAGAAATTTCTTAACTTTGATGGCCGCAGCCCACTTCCAAAACAACTCAGGTCTCTTGTCCTTGTTGGAAACTGCATGTGGAAAGATTTCCCCAGCTTTTTCCCACTGGCGTTTTGACATCCAAAAGCCTGGCAGTACACCATCGTTCAGCACGCGAGTGTATAACTGCATTTATTGTAGTAGGGGTAGGCCTACATCCGTCCGGGCCCATGCGGGAGTTTTCCGTTGCAATGTCATACCCGCCGCAGTGACTGACTGGCCATTCGAAAAGATGGCGGTTTGCGAGAACGCGGATTCGACCACCGAATTCCATGATTTTTGCCTCTTTATGAAACTCGTAGGTGAGTAGCACATAGGTAATTGTAGGTTGTTTTTAACACCCAATTAGATAAGCCAACATTTTTCTCTGGGTTTCATTCCCCTTTAAAAGATAGACAGCACTGAATTCACAAAAGGTATATCTTGCGTTTCTATGAAAAACCTTGCTTACATTTGGAAGCAATTTTGGAACACAACGTTTGTTTCATTATTGGATGAATAATTCCCCTCTCCCATTTTTTTTGTTTAAAGGCTAGGTATGTTGTACTTCACGTGAAGCCAACCACCGCCCACAGACGCAAGTTTGACAGCAAAGGAAATGAAATTGAGCCCAACTTCAGTGAGACACAAAAGGTCAACACAGGTCACCTCATGTCGTCTTACAGTAAGAGTGATTTGAATTTCCAAGGAGTCCTCAGATACCTCCACATGCTCCTCCAGTTTGGAACAATTGCACTCCATAAAATGAATCCAAATTGGTATCCAACAGTGGTATCCAAATTCAAATTGGTATCCAAAATTGGTTCCTTTGGTCGTGATTCCACCCAAGCTACATGTATTTGAAATCAATGAGACTGAAGGCTTTGGATGGTGGGTGAATCAATATAGGAAGGTTTGCGGTGAAAACCATGTATCAGGTCTCTTAAAGGAAGAGGTATGGTTCTGAAAAGAACCTGAGTGGTAACTCGACGTTTCGACCAGTATGCTCTGGCCGTCATCAGGAGAAACATCATTCTCCTGATGACGGCCAGAGCATACTGGTTGAAACGTCGAGTTACCACTCGGGTTCTTTTCAGAACCATACCTCTTCCTTTAAGAGACCTGGTACATGGTGTTCACCGCAAAACTTCCTATATTTATTTGAAATCAGTTTCAACTTCTAAAAAAAGAAATAGCAATATTCCCTTGCATTCCGTGAGTCTTGATCTCTGATCAGTTGACAAGATCAGTTGCTTCTGCACGAGTAAAGTTTCTTCGCAAGAGGATAGCGTGCTGCGGCTCAAGTCTGGAAAAGTCTACCAAATGAAGTAGTTGGTGACATCCATGACAATGGCATCGCATCTTTCAAGAACAGAGTGTACAGTCATCTTACTTATCTCACTGGCCAATTGCTTTTGAACCCTTCACTCTAGAGGTGTCTAAAGCCGTGTCCGCACTGGACTTAATTTGTGGAAGGTTTTACCAAGACGATGGGAAAAACAAAAAAAGGTCAAATGTAACCGCTGTCCGCACTTGGACTTTCGACACGGGAAAATCATAACAAGACCGTGGTAGAAGTTACCAAGCTGGCAGTATAATGACTCATGAGGGCGCATTCCGTGACCTTTCCCCATTGCTCTTCAACGGCTAATGTTAGCCCACGCATCCGTTGAGGTGCTTTCTTTCGTCGTAAGATACGACGCTGACGTCCTCCATTATCATCTGGAAATGATGCACCTGTAGCACCAACCTAATTTCCGACTATAGCAATAAGAAAATCCGCCTTGATAGCGTGCAGAAACACAGAACAGCGCACTGGAAACTCGCCACAGGCCTGTGGCCGCACAGCGTTGATACAATGCACGACGCATGCGTATTGACCAGTGCAGCATGACCTTGCTCCCATGTGCCGGTTTTACCGACTCACTCTGCATGCACTGTCCGCACTGGACTTATCGTCTCGGTAAAAGTTCCCATCATCTCAGTAAGATTGCCCGAAGAAAGTCCAATGCGGACAGGGCTTAAACTGCAGTGAACTTGATTGGGCCGTGTGGATTCTTTTATAGTGCCCTTGTGTTTATATGTATTAGTTCTGGACTTCTCTGGTCTGTCCTCTTGGGCTATTGTTCACTTTAGCATACATAGGGAAGGAGAGTTCTTCAGGGGCCGTTGATTATTTGCACTTTGCAGAGTCGGAAACGAAAGGCAAAACGGACAGACTGTCATCCGCTGAGGTGATAGCAATCATCCGGAGACAGGACCTGGAGCAGCTGACCGCTAAGCGGAACAAGGACGGCTGTCTGGCAGTCTGGGCAGAGGAGCAGCAACTAGACAAGATTGAGCTGGAGAATGGAGACACTGTCAGGTTCAAGACAAGAGGGGATTGTCCCTTTTTGTGTACGTACTAAAAAAAAAAATGAGTTGTTTGCATCGGAGTGAAAGCGGGGATGAGATCCCTGGAGATATACGGCAGTTAATGGTTGAATTGCTTCTGACTAGCGCCCCCACCCAGGCAAAGACTAGTTGACTATTTGGGAGGCCACCATCTATGGGCTGGATAGCTCAGATGAATGAGCACTGGCACATTAATCCAGAGGTCTCGGGTTCAAGTCCTGGTCCAGTCAAAGTTGCCAATTTTTCAAATTGTTCAAAAACGTTTCCAGTCAGTTTTTCCTTGGTTTGTTAAAAACAAAAATTGTAAATACAAAATTATATATATATTTTTTTAAATCTGAATGAAAACGAGGGTGCAATCCTAGGAGATATACATCAATCGACGGCTGAATGCTTTCTAAATGGCGTCCCCCGCCATAGCAAAGAGAGTTCACAATTAGGGAAGACCACCGTCTAAGGGCTGGATAGCTCAGATGGTAGAGCCCCGGTAAAATGCTGTATTTTTGGAGAAAAGAATAAAAAATCGTTTACGTCACACCCCCTAGATCTAAATGATTTTTCGGAACAATTTGTTGAATGCTGCATTTTCGTAAAACAAATGAAGCGGTTTTTTTTCACTATTTTCTCGAGACTCGGTTGCCCGATTCAGCTGAAATTTTCACAGGCGTGCTATTCCATGCATAATGGTGGATCAGACAACGTATGGCGATGAGATTCTTCGACCTCGACCGATGTTGTCTTATCGCGTTTTTATCCCCCAGTCTCCCTGGCCAAACTGGACACGGTGACCAGTCAGGTCTGTAACTATGCCGGCGGAGAGATGTTAGGCTCCTCCTGGACAGACAAGGTCATGGCCATGAAGTCGCAGGACGAGTCGCAGGGCGACCAAGGAGAGGGGGCCGACGATGATGAATGGGTGAGGCTCAGTTTTGGTTTTTTTTTTTTTTAGGTTTTTAAGGCCATCTGAGTTGGGTTGAAGTGGGAGAACGTGTGTCTACTGGCCGGAGTGCCTGGCATGTCTTGTATAAGAGTGTTAGGAGAATCCTGGCACTGTGGTTTGTTCAATGGTACATTGTGTACACTCTGGATAGGGTCATTGCATCCACAGCTGTGAATGGCTGCACTGAATGGCCCATTGTATACAAGCTGAATAGGGCCATTGCATCCACAGCTGTGACTGTGAATGGTTGCACTGAATGGTCCATTGTGTGCAAGCTGAATAGGGTCATTGCATCCACAGCTGTGACTGTGAATGGCTGCACTGAATGGCCCATTGTGTACAAGCTGAATAGGGTCATTGCATCCACAGCTGTGACTGTGAATGGGTTCACTGAATGGTCCATTGTGTACAAGCTGAATAGGGTCATTGCATTCACAGCTGTGGCTGTGAATGGTTGCACTGAATGGTCCACTGTGTACAAGCTGAATAGGGTCATTGCATCCACAGCTGTGACTGTGAATAGGTGCACTGAATGGTCCACTGTGTACAAGCTGAAAAGGGTCATTGCATCCACAGCTGTGACTGTGAATGGGTGCACTGAATGATCCATTGTGTACAAGCTGAAAAGGGTCATTGCATCCACAGCTGTGACTGTGAATGGTTGCACTGAATGGTCCACTGTGTACAAGCTGAATAGGGTCATTGCATCCACAGCTGTGACTGTGAATGGGTGCACTGAATGGCCCATTGTGTGCAAGCTGAATAGGGTCATTGCATCCACAGCTGTGACTGTGAATGGGTGCACTGAATGGTCCATTGTGTACAAGCTGAAAAGGGTCATTGCATCCACAGCTGTGACTGTGAATGGGTGCACTGAATGATCCATTGTGTACAAGCTGAAAAGGGTCATTGCATCCACAGCTGTGACTGTGAATGGGTGCACTGAATGGTCCATTGTGTACAAGCTGAAAAGGGTCATTGCATCCACGGCTGTGACTGTGAATGGGTGCACTGAATGGCCCATTGTGTACAAGCTGAATAGGGTCATTGCATCCACAGCTGTGACTGTGAATGGCTGCACTGATGAATGGCTCATTGTGTACAAGCTGAATAGGGTCATTGCATCCACAGCTGTGACTGTGAATGGCTGCACTGATGAATGGCTCATTGTGTACAAGCTGAATAGGGTCATTGCATCCACAGCTGTGACTGTGAATGGGTGCACTGAATGGTCCATTGTATACAAGCTGAATAGGGTCATTGCATCCACAGCTGTGACTGTGAATGGTTGCACTGAATGGTCCATTGTGTACAAGCTGAAAATGGGTCATTGCATCCACAGCTGACTGTGAATGGGTTACACTGAATGACCCACTGTGTACAATCTGAATAGGGCCATTGCATCCACAGCTGTGGCTGTGAATGGGTGCACTGAATGGCCCATTGTGTACAAGCTGAATAGGGTCATTGCATCCACAGCTGTGACTGTGAATGGCTGCACTGATGAATGGTCCATTTTGTACAAGCTAAATAGGGTCATTGCATCCACAGCTGTGACTGTGAATGGCTGCACTGAATGGCTCATTGTGTACAGACTGAATAGGGTCATTGCATCCACAGCTGTGACTGTGAATGGGTGCCCTGAATGACCCATTGTGTGCCTGTGAATATGATCATTGTATCCACATCTTTTTTGGAGAATGTACAACATTGTTTATCTGTTTTCCACCCTTTCCAATTTTTCCAACTCTCCATATTTTAGGATGACTGATGGAGTTTCTATGTGCCAGGCTATGGAACCACCATATGATGATACGTTCATGCCAGGACAATCACTGCTGACTCAATGGGAAGGGAAATTGCGCCCTCTCTTGTCTGTTTTCATTCAACAAAACCACTCAAGCTGGGATATCAAGCACAACCCTATTCAAAAACAAATGTACATGTAACTCACGTTTCCTTAGCGCTGGGAGACCCATCGTTTGCAAGGTGATCAGAGTGCATGTAATCACATGTGCATGTAATCACATGTGCATGTAACACATGTAATGGTAGATTGCTTCATTCCACCATGTACACATGCCAATGAGAGTTGTCATGGTAATTATTTCAATTTCCTAGACCCTTAATCAGATGACTTTTAACGGTTGTCAAAGATGGTTGGTAGCAAAGCATTGGCAAAAGCATGAAACAGTTGCTATGGTTGCACCACATCTACCCAGGCATGATATGATTTTGACGGGAATTTTCTTTAGTATTGGTTTCCAATACTATAGAAAAATTTGGACACCATGTGAACAAGTGGTCTGCATGATACTTGCACGCTACCACCATCTTTGTCTACCGGTAGTTCCCCGTATATCCAGTGGTAAACATTTTACCGGAGAGGTACCAGACTATTTTGCCTGTAATGTTGTCAGGTTTGTAAAGACTGCACTGAATGACAGAATAAGAACGCGTTTGAAACGGGCTTCCAGAGCTATGGCTAGGGCTATTGTCTTCGCATCTCCGTGTATTTCCAATAGGGGGAAGACCTAGACCTAGCTCTAGACGCCCGTTTCGGTCACGGCCTAAGATGTCTGCAAGTCAAAGCTATCGGAGATCCATTCCACCAGTGGAACATTTCGAATAGAACTGAAATATAAACACTTCAATTAGACTTAATTGAGATAATTTCTGATGTTGTAAGACTGACACAGAATATGGTATAGGGGCTTTGTATTTCAAGCACACATGAAACAAAAATGTACAAATGCAGAAATTCTATTAAGCAGGAATGAACATTTAATATGCTTTTTAAGTTACGATTAATACATGTATATGTTTTACTTACATCTCATATTATATGATTTATGATCATAATTTATTATATATTCAAGTTTATACATGATACGCAATTATTTACTCTTGTCTACCGGCCAACAACCCCAATCACAAACACACACATTGTTAAAATTTGTATTTTTTGACACAAATAAAATGAATAGTTTCTGACCTATGCAGGTTTGTCGTGGATAAGTTGTGAACTTGTGAGAAGTGCTGTTTGCCCAGGTCACAATTTTCATCTGGTTGAGATCATACAGTTCTGATTCTTACAAAATCTGGAAAATTCCTGCAAGGATCGAAACATCTTTTTTTACATTTGCAGTTTGGTTACTCAAGTCAGTAAGCAGTTTGCAATAATATCTGTAGTACTTTATTAAGTCAATTTTCTCAAGCTATGATTTGATGATCAGAGTTGTTTGAAGCAGAGTGCATCAATCAGACCTTGGCCCAATTTCACAGAGTTGCTTAAGCACCAAAAACTGCTTAAACACAAAATGTCATGATTCACAAGATTAGCTTGCCGACTCAAATTTCACTTTTGTTTCATACAAAGAAAAGGAGGGTGGAATACAAGTCCAAAGCAACTAACCTCACTCAACAATTCGGTCTGTAATCCTGCTTACACAAGGAAGACTTTTCACGCTAAACATAATTTTATGCTTAAAATGCGGCTCCATAAAATTAGCCCCTTGGTACCACAGCAATGCTTGGCAATTGCAAAATGCATGAACGTGCTTTTTAGGCACATCGTGCACGAGATCTGTCTGGTGAATCGATGGACATCCTTTGGAAGTCACTGCATGATTAAACCCAATGTGATGTGATCATGTCTCACTGGTCTCAAACAGAAAACAATCTCTTCCATGGAGGACATTCGGGCGATGAAACGCCACCAGATAAAAAGAGGGAAAATCAGAAAAAAGGAAAAGGGAAGTCGAAAAAAAATGTGGAACTTAACCACTTCGCGCCGGGGGGTTTTTCAGCGCCGATGACCGCCATACGGGGGTTTTTGAACAATGCATCATTTTTAAATCTTGCTAAAACAATCGGAACAATTTATTTCTGTGAAATAAATCGATAAGGGTATTCTATGGGTACAAGAGAGTAAAACCTGGCACAATTCGGACGTCGTTGTGGCCTTTGTCAAGAGATTATCCGTTCGAAAAAGGGCCCTTTGTGCGTCGTCAATGGACCGTAACGGACGTGTGTGTGTGGGTGCGTGTACGCTGCTGACAATCCCTGACCGCAGACTCCAGCCTCCACTCCAGGCAGTCAAATCTTTGAGTTGGTCGGCCACAAACGAGCGTACAGATTACGGTAAAGAATGTGGGGGGAATTCCAATGCCAGACCGACGACCGTTGGACTGTGTGGCATGCAAAGACAATGTCCCCCGCGTGCTTTCAGCTGCAGCGCGGTATCCCTCGATCCTCCACAGTAAAAGTCCCACAATTGCACAATTACTGCTGCTAATCTGACAATTCATGTGGCAACTTGCGTCAAAAAGGGTCTTTGTACTGATTCATATTGCTTTGTTCTAAGCTGAAAAGAGTCTTTGTTTAGAATGTGGACAATAGTGGTGCCCGGATTCGGAGGGCCCCGTCGCAAAGGCAATCCAATTGACCTCCGGATTCGGAGGTCCCGGCGCGAAGTGGTTAAAGAAGAAAATGAAAATTAAAGATGGCATGGAGATGTGTCTCGGTGGTATAACCCCCCCAAAAAATTACACAAAGGAAAAACTGACCGACAGACTGACTGACAGAGTGCCCAGTGCTTTGCATGATGTCTGATGAAAAAGATTCAGGCAGCTTGGGTTGGATTCGAACCCGCGACTCGTGCTTTCTAGTGCAGATGTCTTAACCACTTGACCACCGAGCTGGTAGAGGTCGTGTGGTGGATTATTATTCTGTGTGTTGCAAAAATGATCATTGGGATGGATTTCCATTTACATGAAATCTGGGCCCTTACAATGATTTCATAAGTGTGAGCAGGATGTCTCTCATATATTGACAGCTACCATTATTCACGGATATCAAACTCTCGCTCTACATTTGTCCAGACTTACAATAACACTGGCACTTTCACCCGGGGTGCTGTTGGTTTCAAAACAATAACGGGGTTAAATACAAGTCATAAATACTGTGCACCTTCCCAAGTAACTATAACATAAGAAATCCCTTCTCCCGTAAACACAATAAGATCCCTCATTTCCTAAGACAAAGAACTTTCCCCGGACCACTGACTAAGACATTGATGGTCGGGGAAACAAAATCCTTTCAGGAGGAATGACATTATGACGGGGTCCTACTGCCAACCATTACATATCGCAAGTTACAAATTTGACAACCGCATTTCAATCCAACCATGCCTTCATTCCTAACGGTCCCAAAAGCTGCTTGAATTGATTACTTACAGTACCCCCTTATATAGCACACACCTTACAATTGATATAAGTATACCTATTGTAAGGTGTCTGACTTCTGGGCCCAGGCTGGGCTGTAATAGAATAGAGTTAAAACACCTTTGATTCATTCTACCTAGTGTGAGTTCCTCCGTCTCACGTCTCAAAGAGTAGATCTTCGTCCACGTTGTCTGCTATAAGGTTCCCGCCCTCTTGGATGTCCATTCCCGCCTCCATCCTCTCCCGTATCAGGGCTTCCTTCTTGGCCACTATGATTTTCTTCTTCTCCTGGATCTTCTTCAGACGGTAGAACTCCTCTCGCTCGCGCTCGTCTAGCTCCGTAGTGATGTAGGAGATGGTATTCTCAATGCGCGGAATGATGACTATAAGGTAGGAACACACGGCAAGATTGGATGGGTCAGTAGTGGGCCTGGGTAATACATGTACGGTGGAACGTCGCTATGACGAACATTCATGAAAATTGGTGATATACAAAAATGTTGCAAACTGCTTACTGACTAAAATTACCAAAAAGTAAATCTGAAATTTAGTGGGCCTGACGTTTCGATCCTAGCAGGACCTTTCTCAATACATAGATATAAAAAAATAGACAGCTTGGCGTAAGACTGAGGGAGGAGAAATCTAGGTCAGTGATTCAAAAACTGAGCCATCTCTTCACAATGGTTGAAGGGGTCAACCGAGGTCACCCGCTAAGGACACAGTAGGGCCATTTCCACTACACCTTTGAGAAAGGTCCTGCTAGGATCGAAACGTCAGGCCCACTAAATTTTAGATTCATGAAAATTGCTTGGTATAGCGGTCGTTCGTTGTACCTGTTACGGCCACATATTTGGTACACAAAAATTGGGAGCCAAAGGGCAAGTTCATTATAGCCGAATGGTTGGTGTATCGGCGTTCGTTATAGCATCGTGCCACTGTATTTGGTAATTCGGGAATGGGGTACCTAAATTGCAACGGTTACCCATTGCAACGGTTACCCAGGTACCAATGATGGAATAAAACCAATACATAGATATAAAAAAATAGACAGCTTGGCGTAAGACTGAGGGAGGAGAAATCTAGGTCAGTGATTCAAAAACTGAGCCATCTCTTCACAATGGTTGAAGGGGTCACCCGATGTCACCCGCTAAGGACACAGTAGGGCCATTTCCACTACACCAAATAAACGTGATTATTTGGATCACGATTTGAATCACGAATCAAACTCAACTTTTTTTGGCATGTGTGGACACAATAGACGCGATTATTAGTGGGATTTGAATCGCGATTCGGACTCCACTAAGAGTGAGACTTTTTCAAATAATCGCATTTATTTGCGACGCAGTTTTTGTGTGGGAACACTCCACTGAATCGCACCATTTTTGTTTAAATCCCACAATGCACCGCTCATGCTCTGACTGACAGGAAGCGCTGTGCTTGTTTATATGTCTCCCTGCGTGGGCCACCCTCAAGGACACACCCACCATTTGACCACAACTGCTAACTGCAATCGGCTCGCGATTTTTTGCAGTGCGATTTTTTTGGCCTGTGCGGACACGACCCCCCCAAAAAACCCAGTTTTTGAATCACGATTCAAATGGCGATTATTTTGGTAGTGCGAACGGCGCTTCTGGTGCTGTTCATATTATCTCCAGTCACTCACCATGCTCGATAGCATTCACTCTCCTATTGGTGATCTTGATGACCTCGTCCAAGGTGACAAAGGAGGTCTGCAGCGAGGCCAACTCCACCAGAAGCTGCACCGCCTTGTCGTAGTTCTTCTTCAGCTTGTCAATTTGCTGCCCACCACGCGACAGTCCAGTCAGCTCGTAAGCTGCGACAAAGATGAGGGGCAAGTAGAAAGGGTGATCAAAGTCACGCGATGTGTCGTTGCTGGTGGCGACGTTTCGGATGATGATGGGGAAAGATGAGGGGGTTTGTTTTTCTGTTTTAATACTAGAAAGCTCGAAATGACTTGGCAAAGAAACTTTGGCAAAAACGGCAAAGACAATTTGACTGGACCAGGACTTGAATCCGTGACCACTGACTTTACGGATAGGTTGGCTCAGCAACCACATTATCAATTAGCAAAAAACAAACACTTTCAAGAGGATTTCAAGAGCTTAACAATGAGGACATACATAACATGTCACTTACTGTCACTGCCGTCAGTGTAATGTTCAAAAACAGGAAGCAGAACACCTGGTAAAAAAACAAAACAATGGGAAAGTCAATGATTACAATTCGTGAGGGGAGGATGGGGGGATGAGGAGGATGGGGAGGTTGGTGGGGAGGATGGGGATGTGGATGGGGGTGGGGAAGATGGGGAGGATGGGGAAGAGGTGGAAGTTGGGGAGGTGGAAGTTGGGGAGGAGGAGGGGGAGGATGAGGGGGAGGATGAGGAGGATGAGGAGGATGAGGAGGATGAGGGGGAGGATGGGGGGAGGATGAGGGGAGGATGGGGAGAGATGGGGAAAAGTAAGATGGGGAGGATGGGGAAGAGGTGGAAAGTGGGGAGGATGAGGAGGAAGATGAGGGGGAGGATGGGGAGAGATGAGGATGAGTAAGATGGGGAGGATGGAGACAATGGGGAGGATGGGGAGGATAGTGAAGATGATCATGATAGGGAAGATGGGGCAAGGTGGGTAGGATGTTCCATTATTTCTTAGGAAATTGATCTTAGGAAATCCCATAACATATGCTTCCACTTACTGAGAGAACTAGCCAAATTCAGAAGAGATAAGGTGTTGTGACTTGTGATCCACAGATCAAAAGATCCCTCTACACAAATGGTACACAAAGTGTTAAACATTTGGAATCGATTTCACTTGGTCCTTTCTGTTTAATAGGCTGATGCAATCAAGATTCTTGGTATCCTGTTACTAATGTCTATCCCATCTTTTCCCGAGGCTTTCTGATCTCCGGCAGCCTACTGCTCCTGGATGAATTCTCAAGGAGCAGGCTGGGAGTGACTATTGAACCGGCAACACAGTGCCATACCTGCAACGTTGTCCTTCTTGGAGCGAACTTTGGTCTTGGCCTTGGTGACGTTCTGAAGCACCATGTGGCTGCAAAAAAAAAGGTGTGGAAATCAATACGCCATTTTGCATAGGGACACATTTCAGTGCCCGTGATGACCGCCAAATGGGGACCTCGAATAATAATGTGCCATTATAAAACCATCAGGATCAACAACTACCAGTCAAATAAATCAATAAAAGTACACATTAGGGCCGCTCCCACTACACCAAGTAAACACGATTATTTGAATCGCGATTCAAACTCCACTTTTTTTTGCGTGTGGGCCGTGGGGACACAATAAACGCGATTATTAGTGGGATTTGAATCGTGATTCGGACTCCATTAAGATTGAGATTTTTTCAAATATTCGCGTTTATAGGGAACACCATTTTTTTGTTTAAGCCCACGATGCATTGCGCGCGCATGGCATTTCCTGCCAGCAGCTCACTGCCAGGAAGTGCAGCACGGGGTTTGTTTAAGTTCATCAGCGAGTCCCGCCATTCCCGCTTGCGCAGCGCGACCTCATGCTCACCGCAATCGGCTCGCGTTTAATTGCGACGCGATTATTTGGCCTGTGTGGACACGACCCCCCCCAAAAAATGGTTTTTGAATCGCGATTCAAATCACGATTATTATTTTTGTAGTGGGAACAGCCCTATTGTGTACAAGTCAAGTCAAACCCGGAACTTTTGTGTGGCTTTTGGACCCATTTGACAGGGGCTTCAGCTAGGGGAAGATGCAAAGGGCAAGATTCTGGATTGATCATGGAATGCACAATTGGGACTCTCCAATAAATACACTGTGTCCCTGCTCAAAGAGACTCACTTGAAATCTCCAGATGCAAACTTGGCCTCGGCGAGGGACAAGGAGGCCAGCTTCATGACATCACCCATCAGAGTCTTTGTCTACAAAGCAAGGAAGGCGGAGAAAAGCAAATGCTTATGCACACGTCATCCAACAGCTCGGAAAACAAGTCTTAACCCTGACCGACTTAAGCCCATCAAACTCCATCAAACTTCTCGAGATTTGGCTGGTTTATAATCAAGGTCTACAAATGCACAATGTTAAGCAACCCATCGGTGGTCCAGTAGAAAAATTGGTGGGCCAGTTGAAAAATTGGTGGCAAGTTGAAAAATTGGTGGGCCAGTTGAAAAACTGGTGGGACAAAAAAAAACTGGTGGGCCAATTGAAAAACTGGTGGGGCATTTGAAAAATTGGTGGGGCAATTGCAAAATTGGTGGGCCAGTTGAAAAACTGGCTGGCCAATTGAAAATTGAAGGACAAATTTTAAAAATTGGTGGGAAATATGAACAAGGTGGACAAATTGAAAAATTGCGTGGCCAGTTAAAAATTTGAGGGCCAGTTAAAAATTGGTGGGCAAGATAAAAAATTGCAAACGAATTGAAAAATTGGTGGGCAAGATGAAGAATTGGTGGACAAATTTAAAAATTGGTGGGTAACTTAAAAACATGGTAGCCAAGTTGAAAACGCTGTGGGCAAGATCAAAAATTGCAGACAAATTGAAAAATTGGTGGGCAAATTGAAATGTAAGTCTGGACAGATGAAAAAAAAAAAAACAGTGGCTATTGTTACGGCAGTCTTCCGTGTGGTTCCCTCACTTGAAAGTATTTGTCAGCATTGCAGGCTGGTAGAACCAGACTATTCGTTGATAGTCTGGTTCCGAGAGCTAAACATCCTCACAACTATCGTTAAGTACGTCAGGGAACCACATGGACGACTGCCGTAAACACAGCCACTGCGGAAAAAAAAAAACGACATTTGAACCATACTCTGCCATCAAATTGTCAATCCTTTATGTGGAGCAGTGGCACGACAGTGAGTCGATATTAGTCAACAATACCTCTATGATCTTGTGGAGGATCTGACGGAATCGTAACGAGAGGGCGTCTGCCTTCTTCTTGAGCAGGCTGTGTCCCTTCTGCGCTCCCTTGAGACGAACCTTCATGTTGGTCAGAGCCCTGTAAAAGATCAAAGAGGAAAATAGGAAAATCAATCGATGATTTTGACAACGGATGATGTGGGCACCATGACTGCTTTTAAGCCCCTACACAACGTTGGTCAGATCAAAAAACACAAATGCTCACAGATTTACATACAACTTATACAGTTTGAAGATGGTTATTATTAGAAACCTCCCACTGAAATATTTCTGCCTAAAATGTTGTATTTTTTGAGAAATTAGTAAAATAAATAGTTTACGTCTCACCGAGATCTAAACTATTTTTCGGAACATTATGGCGTTGAATGCTGCATTTTCGCGAAACGAATGAAGCGGTTTTCACGATTTTCTCGAGACTCGGTTGGCGGATTGAGCTGAAATTTTCACAGGTGCGCTATTTCATGCATATGTTGGATCAGACAACGTATGGATGCTATTCTTTGACCTCGACCAATGTTGTGTAGGGGCTTTAAATAATGCCGTTCTTTGATTCTTAATGGTTTTAACGTCTAAGATAATTGTTTTTGAGATAAATGATGAAGGCTTTAGCCTCTGGTGAAGGTCCTGCTAGGATCCCAACGTTAGGCCAATGCTGCGATGTCCCGGACATTGCTTTTCACTGCTGTTCAGGAAACAGTCGTAGGGCTCAACACGTGCAAGCGCGCGCCCAAACTTCTGCAGACCACTCCGCACCCGGACCTGCCTGCACATCATGATGTCATACAGTTTTCAAATCCAAGATGGCCACCCCAACTTGGCTCGTCGACACATTCTCGGTCAACTGAGGGGAAATTTCTCCCTTTTCCCAAACGTGAGTAAAACAAAATGACCAGTATTGGAATCTGTAATTCTCACTGAAGTTCACGGGTGTTTTGGGGGGTAAATCTGGGGATTTCGGTCGGGGGTATTTTTCAAAGCTACCTCCATGCACAATGCATAGCCATTATCCTTGGACCCTACAATCACTCGAAACTCAAAATTTCAAAATTCGATAAAAAAAGGGTGACTTGTCGGGTCCAGGTTACTCGTACTCGTAGTCGTACTAACAAGACATCACATCACTCAGAGTTCTACATGATCATGATACATAATGTACTTCGCCAGTACTCAGAACTAGTCCGAGTAACTTGGACCCTTACAATCGCCCTTTTTAAAAAAAATTGACATTTCGGGCGATACTATCGCCCGAAATCTCAAAAAAAAGGGCGATTGTAAATGTAAGGGTCCAAGTTACTCGGACTAACTCAGATACAGAACGTACACCATTTTTCACATTTCAACAACGCAGTGGGCGACCGATATACTGGCAAAAATTACACACAGCACAATCCCGAAACGACACGAAAAGACGAACAAGACATCGAATACTTACATACGAGAGGGGAACACAACAATCTTTTCTTTTCCCGACATTTTGGCTGGCAGCAAAACGGACTATGACGAACGAATGAGCAATTCCTGTACAAAACTCTACGGAAATTACTGGTATAGCATTCTGTACGGTCATGTGAGAACAGGCTGGCGCCTGTTTTCACAGTTAGTTCATTTACAGACTTGAGTCAGGGGACCAGACGCCTATATTATTCATAAACTCGCCACCAAGCATCCGAACCGTTTTACCTGCTGTAGTGCCCCAAGTCGTTGACTTTGGAAATTGGATGAAAAAAACAAATCCATGCTCTTTGGGAATTGGCCATAGCCGCTTGAGCCTCCATGAGAACGTGTTTTTTTTTTCTGCTTGTTTGTTTTTACACTCAACGCAGGGTGCAGAACACAAATTCCATCCAAGATGGCTCCGCCGAGCTGATTATCATAAAGTGTGGACCCACAAACTTGTTTTCAATAAGGGGTCTTAAATGTAGAATTATGTGGAACTTAAGACAATCCGGGGGTTCATTATTCAATTTGGTATGTAATTTGGGCCATATCTGGCTTTAAATGCGGCCCTATTTGGCTGTGGAAGTTGAGGGGTCCATCCCAAAATCCTTGCAGAAATTCGGCTTGGACGGCTACACATTTTGGGGGTGTTTTTTTCTGGGGGTAATTAGCAAAAAAATCTAATCGGCTAAGAGCACTGAAATTGAAAAGAATCTGAGAGATGAAGGTCCAAACTACAATTTTAAATAAAGCTACAAGAACTGAGAGACTTTTGGGCATGGGATAATTGGCTTTGAAAGTGAGTGTTTTTGTACAGTGTTCAATGGGAGCTCGATTTAGTGTTCTGCGCGCTGCAGCAAAGCCACAGATGATAAAGCGCCCCCAACGATGAGCCTCAAATGAACATTGCATGGTAATCATAATAAAATTATCAATAATTATTCACTCAATATTTTACAACTGAAATTGGTTATTATTGATTAGCCGTTCACAAAGTATTCGTGAATCTATTGATTTCGTGTCAATAGTTTACAGAACCACGAAAGCACAGCTGTGTATTTTCAATCAAAGGCAGTAGTCCTGTGTCGTCAACGTTAAGGCCTACACAATTTTAACAATGATGTTTGCGTCGAGAATGTAATTCAATGAGATGTTGCCCTTGTTCGACGTGGTAAGTGGTTAGTGGTCAAGGGGTTAAGACGGATCCGTACTAAAAATCGGGAGTCGCGGGTTCGAATCCCACCCGAGGTGCCTGAAATATTTTTATCAGGCACCGGGCAAAGCACTGAGCACTCGGTGTTTATCACGTCGAGCAAGGGCAAAACCTCATTGAATTACATTCTCCTTGATGCTATACAATAAAATTCACAATACAACATACACAATGTTCGTATACACGATAGGCAAAACCTTCTCACCTTTGGAATTAGAAATTAAAGGATCGGTTCTATCAGGTTTCATGAATCAGGCGGCAAGCATTTTTCCCCAACCCGCAGGGGTTAGACCTAAAAAATAAAACCACAAGAGCTTGACCTATTGGTACCAATGTCCTGTGTTTATTGGTCATTAAATATTAATGTAGTCATAAATGAAATGCAATTTCTTGTCAAAACACCACATTAATGTTATTAATAAAATACACAGCCATTTGGATATTTTATACTATCCGAGCAAAAAGATCTAGAGCAATTGTGACCCGGCACAACGACATGAAGAATATCCCACCAAAACACTTTTTGAGTAAACAACGCCTGAAGTTAAAGTATCTTTACAATTCGATTACAAATCAATTTTCTTTCTTTTTTGTATTTTCGGAAATTTTAAGTATTAGAGGATATTATATTTTGATATCATTTGAAAGCTAATGGTATACTCTTTCACATCATTCGAAAACCTCAAAATCTCAAAAATGGGGTTATTCCTCATTATGCTGTGCCGGGTCACAATTTTGAACGCTCAGGTCAGAAATTAACCCGCCTCTATTGGAAAACCTTTATTGGAGAAAGGTCCTGCTAGGATCGAAACGTCAGGCCCACTAAATTTAGAGATTTGCATTTTGGTAATTTTAATCAGTAAGCAGTTTGCAACATTTTTGTATAATTATCACCTTTCATAAGCGTTAGAGTTGTTTCATAACATTCCTTAATTAATTTCCCTTTAATAAACTGAAAAATGGCAAAGAAAACATTACCTGGACCGAGATTTGAACATGAGATCTCTGGTTTTGCGTATCGGTACCAGCGCTCTTACCATCTGAGCTTCCCAGCCCTAAGATGGTGGCCTCCCTATTTAGTCAACTAGGCCCTTTTCCAAAGCCCGGCTTAGGCTCAGGCTCCGGCTTTGTCTCTAGTTCTTTCGTCCATTTCCAGTACAAGGCATGAACACAGGAAGCCTTTGGCATCATTTTTGAATGTTTTACTAGGTTTTGAAAAGGAATACAAAGCTTCAACTTCAACAAAGAACTCAAACTTGTATTTCAGCATTTGGATAACTGAGACGAAGCCGGAGCCGAAGCCTAAGCCGGGGTTTGGAAAAGGGCTCATGTCTTTGCCGGGTGGGGGGGGGGGGGGGGTGGGGCGCCAGTCAGAAGCGTTCAACAGTAACTGCCGTGATATGATCTCCAGGAATCACTCCCCCGACCGGTTTCAATTCAGATGCAAATAATAATAATTTTATTGTTGTAAATCTGGCCAGAGCAGTTGGGAGATCACGCAAAGTGCATGCAGCTTTTTCAGTTTAAGACAAATAATAATTAAGGCAAGTCTGACTTGGAACCTTTGAACAAATACAAATGTGACCCGGCACAGCGACATGAGGAATATCCCACCAAAACACTTTTCGAGTAAACAACGCCTGAAGTCAAAGCATCTTCTCAATCGATAAAAAACAAATCCGTCTCTACATGTTGAAAAAACGAGGATTTCGGGGGAGTGTTTGTGTACTGTTTTCATGAAAATGTAAAGTTCCTGCCTTTTTGAATGGCCGCTTTCGAGGAGTTAGACTGGTGCTGCTATATTGTGTCTGCTACCAAATGAACGAGCGAAATCCCTTCTACTATTTACAACAAAGTTCACACGGAAATAATTTTGATATAATTTGAAAGCTAATTTGATGGTATACTCTTTCACATCATTAGAAAATCTCAAAATATCAAAAGTGGGGGTTATTTCTCATTATACTGTGCCGGGTCACATATATTAACTCCAGGATTTCCCTCAAGATTCAGTGTCCTGGCTACTTCCAATTAAGCTTCTGAAAAAGAAGAATACCATTAGCAGAAGCAGGGGTTGAATTGTTAGTGGTAAACATACCTTCATACTATTTACAACAAAGTTCACACGGAAATAATTTTGATATAATTTGAAAGCTAATGGTATACTTTTTCACATCATTAGTAAATCTCAAAATCTCAAAAGTGGGGGTTATTCCTCATTATACTGTGCCGGGTCACAAAATGTTGTACAAATATTTGAACAAATTGTGTACTTTGTAGAAATAGATGGACACTATAATAGGCTCCACTGAAAGGATAATGATGATGAGAAGGAATTGGTGAAATCACGCACACGCCCACACACTGAACTAGATCTTGTGTTGAATGTTTTCAAAACTAATTTGCCTTGCTTTGTCGATGGAAAAGACGATTTAAAAAACGCACAGAAATCGGCATCTGGCTGTCATCTCAATTCATCGTGCGATTTCAAACCATAAACGTTGTTTGTTAATTAAATAATATGATTATAATACTTGTATCGGTCATTAGACTCATTAGAATTGAATCCGTCATTAGGATATTGCGGTGGTTATGTTATCAGTATTTTTTTTTTCAGAACGGAGAGGTATCGGAACGGCTTCTTCCCTCGTTCAGCCTTCACCTGGAATTACCATCCTGGTTCTTGCTTTCCCCCTGCCTACGATCTTGCCATTTTAAAAAGGAATGTTAATTCCTATCCCCAGCCTTCCTGAGTCCCTCTCTATCTTCTTCTTTCACTAGCCCTTAACATTGAGTGGCTTTTCAGCCTTGTTTTAGGCGATCTTGCATTAAAAAAAATCATTCATTTATTTATCTATATATCCATCTCTTCATATCTAGCCTTGTCCAATGCGGGACCAGATGCATACAAACCACGGTACAATAATGATAATCAATACATACCACCTATAGGACTAAATGGATATTTAAAATGATACGATGTGAAAATTGTACACTGCATGATTCCTTTGATATATGTGACCCGGCACAGCGACATGAGAAATATCCCACCAAAACACCTTTCGAGTAAACAACGCCTGAAGTCAAAGTATCTTCTCAATTTCATAAAAAGATTTAAAAAAAAAATCGTATTTTCGGAAAGTTAATGTATTAGAGAATATTATGTTTAAAGGATTTTTCCAATATCCGTCTCTAAATGTTAAAAAACGAGGATTTCGGGGGAGTGTTTGTGTACTGTTTTCATGAAAATGTAAAGTTCTTGCCTTTTTGAATGGCCGCTTTCGAAGAGTTAGAATGGTGCTGCTATATTGTGTTTGGTACCAAATCAACGAGCAAAGTCCCCTTGTACTATTTACAACAAAGTTCACACGGAAATAATTTTGATATCATTTGAAAGGTAATGGTATACTCTTTCACATCATTAGAAAATCTCAAAATCTCAAAAGTGGGGGTTATTCCTCATTATGCTGTGCCGGTGTCCTGCCAAAAAATGTCCCTGCCAAATACTGTCCGCTCATTAGCATACTGATCGCTGATTGGTTAGCGTTAGGACTAGGATTAGGGTAGTTAGGGTTAGGGTTTGGATTAGGATTAGGGTTAGGATTAGGGTTGTTTGGGTTAGGGTTAGCGTTACGGTTACAGTTAGGGTCCAACGGTACCAAAGTGCCCAGCGTTGCGTGTGTTAGGCCAGCAACCATACACAATGCGTGTGTAGTGCGCAACCATACCCCAACCACGGTGGTTGAATGTCATACGTATTGGACCAATCAGCGATCAGTGTGCTAATGAGTGGACACTATTTGGCAGGGAACACTATTTGGCATGACACCGGGTCACATATGTACTACCGTATTATTAGTCACTACTTGACCTTTTAAACTATTTTTTAAAATATGATTGTGGTACGGGAAAGAAATTTGCGAACCGGAACATGCTCCGGGTCAGAGTTTCTGCATCTGGCGGACACAAAGTGCATGGCGCACTCGATCCGGATCAGGCCTGGGAGTCTTTGCCGCGTTTGGTCCTCGTCCACTCGGCCGCCAGCGACACTAACGACAGCAGCCAAACACACCCCATGGCGACAAATGCCCAGTCGAAACTACCACTCTTGTCAAACGTAGCACCTGTGCAAAATCAAACAGTAACAAAAGAATGACCGACATAATCAAATAAGCAGCTCGCGGAATAGAACCCCCCCCCCCCCAAAAAAAAGGCCCTTTACAACAATGGTAAAGTAATTTGTGTGACCATTAACATTAAAAAAATAAATCCTGCAAAGGTTTTAGCTAAAATGGTAATCTGAAAAAGTAGCAAAAGGCAAAAAACCGTCACGGTTTTCGCACCGTTCTGTAGTGTAGTTTATTACTTGCGAGTAATAAACTATTTGTCAATGTTTGAGTGAAGATTTCTCGAAAAGTACAGCATCCCAGACCGTAAGGTTTCAACATAAGGATTCTATCATGACCGTCTACAAACTGTGAAGAATTAGAAGGAAATCTGTGAATATATCGATGTTTTCCGATCTTCCCAATGTTGTATCGGGCATTTAAGTGCCCCCTATCCCACATTTTCAAATCTCGTTCACCTGGAAAGAATCCAAAAGTGATATTCAGCAGGGCAGCAATGACTTCCATCCAGCCGAAGGCAGGCACCAGTAGGTCGACGCCAAGCGTGTCCCTGACGAAGGTGTCCTTCAGGGAGCCGACGGCGCCGAAGCAGCCGTAGCAGACAACGGCGTTGGCCATCATCAGCCAGAAGGACGTCATCCAGGGGGTGACCAGGAGGCCCACCGAGCCCAGCCCGACCAGGAGGGACAGGGTCGGCCGGAGCCGGAGCGTCCCCCGGTCCACCACCAGGCCCGAGGCCACCTTGAAGCCGATGCTGCCCGCCCCGGCCACCGTGGTGAAGGTGACCGCCTCGTAGGCCGAGAAGCCCTTGGCCTGGGCCTGGGCCACGAAGTAGATCAGCCACAGGTCGGTCACGAAGCGAGCCGAGACGTAGACGTGGGCGCCGATCCAGAAGGCGACCCGGGTGAAGATGGAGAAGCCGAAGCGGCGCCTCATCTCCGAGAGGGCGTCCCTGAGGGTGGGGGATGACGAGGTCCGAGCGGTGTCTGCTCTGGAAGAGGACGAAGCACTTTCCGACACTGTCTCCGTAGCTTCTTCGTCCTCCTCCTCTTCATCGTCTCCCCCATCTTCCTGGTTCCCGAGGGGCTGGTATTTCCCATTGGTCGTTGCCCTGACCTCTCTGCTTGTGCTCGACCCGAGTAGACAGCCGCAGACACCGAGGTGCATGCTGATTCCGCCTATCAGCATCATGGCGCCCCTCCAGCCGTACGTATCCAGCAAGTACTGGGTCAGGGGCGCCAGAATCAGGGTACCAGTGGCGTGCCCCGCCGTACCAATGCTGCTAGCGGTGGCGTAGGTGCTTTCAAAGTCGCGTGCTACAATGGCCCTCGTCAAAATGTTGGAAAAGCTGACGCCGGGGCCTGAAAGTAAAAAGAAAAAAAGAAAACAATGAATGGTAAAAATATATTAATGTGCCTTGAATGTGATTACGTTTGTTTCAGAATTGTCCAGACGTCTAGTTAGAGAAAAGTAGCATTTGAAAGAATAACGAAGAAGCCAGAATGTCAATCACCAGAATGTCTTACCTCCAATCACCAGGGTGTCTTACCTCCAATCACCAGAATGTCTTACCTCCAATCACCAGAATGTCTTACCTCCAATCACCAGAATGTCTTACCTCCAATCACTAGAATGCCTTATCTCCAATCACCAGAATGTCTTACCTCCAATCACCAGAATGTCTTACCCCCAATCACCAGAATGCCTTACCTCCAATCACCAGAATGTCTTACCTCCAATCACCAGAATGCCTTACCTCCAATCACCAGAATTCCTTACCTCCAATCACCAGAATGCCTTACCTCCAATCACCAGAATTCCTTACCTCCAATCACCAAAATGTCTTACCTCCAATCACCAGAATTCCTTACCTCCAATCACCAGAATTCCTTACCTCCAATCACCAGAATGCCTTACCTCCAATCACCAGAATGTCTTACCTCCAATCACCAGAATGCCTTACCTCCAATCACCAGAATGTCTTACCTCAAATCACCAGAATGTCTTACCTCAAATCACCAGAATGTCTTACCCCCAATCACCAGAATGCCTTACCTCCAATCACCAGAATGATCGTCATGACAACAACGCTCGTGGAGAAAGATGCCGTAACGATGGAGATGCCGACCATGAAGCCACCCACAGCCACTACGAGTCGAGGTCCGAGGAGGAACTCAAGAGGACCAGACAGCGGACCTGCAAGTTATCAAGGAGACGAAACAAAAAAGATTCGAAGTGTCATTAGATAAATAAATAAATAATAATTTATTAATTCATATTGCTCCCATTCCATAAAAATTGTTCACAAGCGCATCACAAATAAGACAATACAAGTGAACGAAAAAAGAATATACACAAGATACAATAAAACCGCCCACACGTAAACACATTGATATACAGCCTGCATTATAAATTGAGGTCTCGTAAATTAATCAGCCAGAAATCAGCTTCCACCTATTTCCAAAGGATAGAACCCTATGGAATTATGAATATCGAGCGAGATGAGGGACCGCTCTCAATTTTCTACTTTTAAACGACTTATTTTCTAAATCTAGTGGGCCTGACGTTTTCTAAATCTTGTGGACCTGACGCCTGACGTTTCGATCCTAGCAGGACCTTTCTCAAAGGCAGAGTAGGCAGATTTACATTTTGGTAATTTTAGTCAGTAAGCAGTTTGCAACTTTTGTGTATATCACTTATTTTCTAAGTTAGATTCGTCGTGTTGAGTACGGTTGAGCACGCGAACGGTTACTGCACGTAATACGTGCGGTAACGCGAGACACACTCCACATCGAAGATTCCCTTTACAAACCTGACGAATCTATCTTTAAAGATAAGTCGTTTAAAAGGAGAAATCCACCTTGAAAAGTGGCCCCTCATCTCGCCTGACCTTCATAGGGTTCTACCCTTTGGAGATACTGTAGGTGGAAGCTGATTTCTGGCGGTGTATTTCTATTGTTGGAGGAGCAGTGGAACCGCGCAGTGTTTCACCGACATCTTGGAAATCTAGCGGCCATAGCCTCGCTTTCAGCCGATGCATACAATTTGCATCAAATATTATGAAAGGCCTTTACTTACAGCCATAGATAGAGAAATACATGTCTGACTATTGTAGATGTATATACAGTCTGACCTTTGTTTTCCAAACCTTGTTCGCCTGCTTGCAACATTTTCTGCAATGAGTCGGCCCCATATTTAGTTTGATACCAACACTGTTTAAACGGATGGAAAGAACTAAATCGACAATAAACCACCCAATGTCTCGCACAAACATTTGCCGAAAAAATGGCCTCCCCACTTCCCCCCAAAAAAATCATGGTTTTGTGGCGCGTAGCGTCAATCGGACGACGGTCAGTACGCTCCTGTGTATACAACCTGCACTGTTTCACTACAATCAGTTCCTAATCATAAATATGTGATCCGGCACAGCATAATGAGGAATAACCCCACTTTTGAGATTTTGAGGTTTTCTAATGATGTGAAAGAGTATACCATTAGCTTTCAAATGATATCAAAATACAATATCCTCTAATACTTAAAATTTCCGAAAATACAAACAAAGAAAATCGATTTGTTATCGAATTGTGAAGATACTTGAACTTTACGCGTTGTTTACTCAAAAGACGTTTTGGTGGGATATTTTCTCAAAGGCAGAGTGACAAGGACAAAACAGATACATGTACACGAAGGAAGGGGAGGAGAGTGAATAGGACACGGATGAGAAACAAAGGACAAAGAGTGAAGCTGGTAGGGAAAGATCAAAGGGAAGGGCAAGGGGTAGGGTAGGGATAAGTGACAAGAGGGGGAAAGATCAAAGAGAGAAGTGTGAAGGACTGAACACAAAAGAAGAATTATCAGAAAGCTGCATGGTGATTAATAGTCATTACCCTCCCGGATGTTGAGACCATGTGGTTGAATAGTCCGAAGACACTTCATCCACATTTTCTCACGGCTAAGACGGACAGAATTACTACGGTGACCAAGTGATTCTAAGCCCAGTACACTCATATCTGATATCGAATGATCAGGGAGATTGAAGTGATACCCAACAGGGGTGTCCATTTTACCGGATTTGATAGTAGACCTATGGCCATAGATCCGTTTTTTGAGGGTGTTTTTGGTCTCGCCAACATACTGAATATTACAAACTAATGTTTAGTGTGTGTACATATCAACTTCACTATACTTATTGTAAACCCCTACTTTAATAGGCGTTTATATCGTGGCCGTTTCTGAATCCAAGCATCAAGCAAAAAGAAAATAATGTGATTTGGACATAGTTATACTATAGCGCTTTGAAAGACTATTGTAAAAAAAAAAAAAAAAATTTAAACGGTGGTCTATGGGGATAACAACAGATGAGACAGATTTCCGTTTAGAGGTATGTTTGTGTGTAATTAAAGGCCCAATACAACATTGGGAAGATCGGAAAACATCGATGTCCACAGATTTCCTTCTAATCTACACAGTTTGTAGATGGCCATGATAGAATCCTCACGTTGAAATCTTATGGTCTGGGATGCTGTACTTCTCGAGAAATCCTCACTCAAACATCGACAAATAGTTTATTACTCGCAAGTTATAAACGATTTGGTGCAAAATCTGTGACGGTTTTGTTTACCTTTTTCTACTCTCTCAGATCACCATTTGAGCTAAAACCTTCGCAGGATTGCTTTTTTGGGATTTTAATGGTTTAACACACAAACTGTGGCAATCGTTTGACCTTTACCAATGTTGTAAATGGCCTTTAAACAAAATAATGTCAAGTCGAAAATTATACGCCGCTTCGTGAAAACGCCGACGACTATGACAAATATAATTCTAAAATTCATATAATTTATAGCAATGGGGAAAAACGGTGCATTAGTTGAGATCATGTAAGTACGGAGACCACCCGTGGGAACCGTGCAGGCAACCACACCAGCATCACTGGAGATATTGATTTCCGACACCTCGAGCAAAGTGCTATCAGAGGCGGGAATACTGGGAACCGACTCCGAGAACTCCCGATTTCAGAATGTTTAATTAATGGCAGGATTTTTGTTCTATAATATTACCCTAACTAGAAACGTCTAGGGAAAAACGTAAACCCAAATCAAAGCACCAATTGTATTGAATGTAGACAACATCCATGGTCTGGCACAACCACTTGCCGAAAAAATGGACTTGCAGTATCTCCCTAAATCATGATTTAGGGGGAAAGGACTGTCAGCAGTGACAGTAGGTACTGCGTACAGACAACATGCACTTCATTTTTCCGGCATTATGCGCCACACATAATTATAACACGCGCAACAAAATCATGATTTTCGTAAGTCCATTTTTTTCGACAAGTGGTGGTGCCAGACCATGGATGTTGTCTACATAAAGGTCTCTTGTCAAAAAGATCATCGGTTGGGTATCAGATGATTTGACCCGTCCGATGTCGTTCCCACCGGATAGCCATCGTGTATTTTTCACCCCAGAGTGCAGTACCGATCGGCTTCCTACATAGGGGGAAATGTTATCGGTCGGATGAATTCAACCGGCACTCAACCGATGATCTTTTTGACAAGAGACCTGACAATTGATGATTTAATTCGGGTTTAGCTTTTGTCCAAGACTTTCATAGTAAGGGTATTGAACTGAAATATTGCCTCTATTTAAACAAAGAGGGCTGACGCTTCTATCCGATAGCAGGACTTTTCTCCTGCGGGTTTGTTCGCAGCATTTTTGCATGACTTTATAAACTGTACTCAGAAGATGTTTTGGCATGATTTTAGGTGAACACCCTCAACGTAAAAGGGTGGGGGAAAAACCCCGTAAATTCACAATACACCACCTATTATTATATGGAAAGTAGACATTGTCTGGCGCAACAACTTACCGAAGGAAAATAGCCTCAAAATATTTTCCCCAAAATTGTGATTTTGTGACACGTATGTTTGGAGTGCATGTTCTGTATATGTGACCCGGCACAGCATAATGAGGAATAACCCCACTTTTGAGATTTAGAGATTGTCTAATGATGTGAAAGAGTATACTATTAGCTTTCATTTGATATCAAAATATAATATCCTCTAATACTTAAAATCTCAGAAAAAAAAAATTAAAATTGATTTGTTATCGAATTGTGAAGATACCTTAACTTCAGGCGTTGTTTACTCAAAAAGTGTTTTGGTGGGATATTCCTCATGCGTTGTGCCGGGTCACATATACAGTACAGGCGCGTATACTGACCATTCTCATGCTGAAACATACCAGTCATAAAAATAATTATTTTAGGCAATAATGTACATTGTTTTTGACAATTGCTTGTGCAATGCAGACTCTCAGTTCTCTGTACATAATAATAATGATGTGGTCTTTATGGATGTAGGTTTGTTCACACCCTTTTATGGTTAGGGTATATAGTTACATCTAAAATCTGGGTTTTTTTTCTCCAAAATAGTTTTCGCCTTACCTACGAAGTTGATGACGCAGCCTATGAGGACAATCATACAGCCGAATAATGTTCGTCCATTGTTTTTGACAAGTGGTTGTGCCAGACTGTCGATGTTCTACATAGTAATGAATTATGTGGTCTTT
Organism: Luidia sarsii; assembly: GCA_949987565.1. Classification (NCBI taxonomy): domain Eukaryota; kingdom Metazoa; phylum Echinodermata; class Asteroidea; order Paxillosida; family Luidiidae; genus Luidia; species Luidia sarsii. Next base: position 1,947,888 of record OX465101.1, on the reverse strand, counting down.
ATGGACTTAGGTTTTTTCACTCTTTTTCATGCCTTACAGTGAAGCTATAGGCCTATACATCTGTGTTGTATCGGAAGGTGTGGACAAGAACTGCTCTCAAACTGAACTGCACTTTTCTCAGACTGCACACACTAGATATACAGAACTCCAATGCCAATACATCTAATGATTTAGTGGGCCTCGTAAGTAGAAATTTACATAACATAAGGTTCAGCAAGCTAGGAGGGAAGGAGGAAGACCATTGCACTCCATTGTGACAATCTGTACATTCTTTTCCTTTAATGTTGCGTTCCATCGCAGTGGCTATTGTTACGGCAGCCGTAATGCGTGGGATGTCATGTAAACCCCACATGCACGTACGTGCAGGCATCGATATATATAACGCAGTGGCTGTTGTTACGGCAGTCGTCCGTGTAGTTCCCTGACTTGATTGTATTTCGTCAGCATTGCAGGCTGATTGAACCAGTCTATTAGCTGATAGTCTGGTTCCAAGAGCTAAACATCCTGACAAATACTGTGAAGTCAGGGAACCACACGGACGACTGCCGTAACAACAGCCACTGTGTATATATAAAGAACTATGCGAGCAGGTACCACAAGAAACATGGCGAATTCTCTGGCTGTAGGCAAATAATTTGCTCGTTTTGAAGCACTATCCCTGTCATTATCTGAATGGGTAAAAGGCGACATATATACATCGATCGCCGTCTTTAGATCGCGTTGCGCAGTTGCAGATGCCGTAATAGTAAATTGTGTTACGGCTGCCGTGACAATAGCCACCCAGCGGTTTCTCCTTACCCACGAAGTTGATGATGCCGCCTATGATGGCAAACATCCAGCCGATCTTCCATACCTCGGCCGCGAACTGCTCGGACAGCGACGGCAGAAACACGCCGTAGGCCTTGCTCAGCCCCGAAAACAGCATGCAGCTCAAGTGCAGGCAGATGAGAGACCACCACCTCTGCGCCGGTCTTTGACTTGCAGGAACCCTCCCCGCCTTCTCCCTCATGGCTCACCGGAGCCCCCCACCCTCGTGGGATCTGTCCTTCTAAAGTTGTGCGCCGGCCAGTTTTGCCCTCCGTCGTCAATCTATTTCACTCGCACTCGAGTCACGGGCCACTCCCAACTGACTCCATACGCAACCAGCGTAACTATGTAGGACTCAAAGAGGAACTAGACATTTTCCCGATCGACCGCGACGGTGCGGTGACCTTTCACTTGAGTGAGAATGATGCGTTTCATTTCATTTCATTAGAGAGAAAAAAACACATTGTGCGCTCACATAGCACAATCGTGAAAGACCACGCCAACACATCCGTCAGGGATAGCGTGTTCCAGGACGAAGGGGTAGGCATAGTAATGAGCCACATTTCCATTCGGTGTCGGTCGACAGACCTCCAGTAGACAAGATTCTGCATAACTGACCCGCATAATGCAGAGGGTTTGCGGAGATGTATAATTAGGTCTCATTAGTCAAGGTCAAACAATAGCATCCATACGTTGTCTGATCCAACATATGCATGAGATGGCACACCCGTGAAAATTTCAGCTCAATCCGCCAACCGAGTCTCGAGTAAATAGTGAAAAACCACTTCATTTGTTTTCCCGAAAATGCAGCATTCAACGAATTGTTCCGAAAAATCGTTTAGATCTAGGGGGTGAGACGTAAACTATTTCTTGTAATATTTTCTCCTAAAATTCAGCGTTTTAGACAGAAAAATTACAGTGCGAGGTTTCTACTATAACCATCTTCAAGCTGTAGAAGTTTCATGTGGGCCTAAATCTGTGAACATTTCTTTTTTTCGATCTTACCAATGTCGTGTAGGGGCTTTAAAATGAGACCCGTCTATGATCAGAGAGACCCACACATGGACGAGCTTCGAGGAGGTCCACACGGAGAAGGCCTATATCTCAGAGGAGGGTGGCCCTTAGAAATGCCCCGTGCTGACCGTATCGGCCAGACCCCTGATAGCCTACACTTTTTCAAGACTTGAAATAGTTCTGTTGCATCAAAATACAGTTCTATTTCATTCTACGGTTTCCAGATAATTCTATTTCGAGCAAGAAAACAAAGCATTATCCGACGAAACACCACGCTCAAAATGCTGCTTTGGCTGTTGGACGACCAACACTGATCAAAAGCCAAATGCCGTAAAACCCACTCAGATGACGTCATCCCCGCCTCCCGACCAAAAATAAATACACTGTTGTTCAAAATTTGTTCCACCTCTTTATACCTATATATTTCTTTAATATTATAACAACGTGATTTGTTCTTCATAGAGTAAGTGTAAAATCTTCTCCAAACGTCAATCATCAATTTTTTCCAAACTTTATAACAATGAAAGTCCAATACATGTAGTGACCAGGGGGATGCAACTGAAAACAGATTGTTCGGGACTTCAGGCCGTTCCTAGTTGACGTACCAATCGTGGGGAGTTTTGTGGTGACACCGTCCAAGTTAAAGGGGTTGCACTTTTGTGAGCGAGTGTTTCACTTCGACGTTTCGAACAATGCACTTCAAACTGCCCGTTTTGAACTGTTCTTTAGCAGAAAGGGTCTTTATACCTTTTACAGTGTCACCGCAAACCTTCAGATTATGAAGTTCCGTCGATCTTTTTTACACTCCTTATACACCTCACGGCAAGGGTCCCCGCAGGTCAAAACTGCGCTGCCTTTACCAGAAGTAGGACTATAGGTGGTTGTTAAAAATTAACGTTCAGCAAATCACAATCACAAAAGGATCGGCTTCACATTCATGTCTTTTACTTCCGTTCCCCAACATCTCACAAAACGACCTCTTAAAAAAGGGATCTTGTTTATTCTTCACGTAGCCTTTGACTGAGTTGGAATGTAAATCAAACACGTTCGTGCAGCTCCTCGGTGTCAACATGCCCCCTAGCTGCCTAAACATTATTGTCGGACAGTACGGACCCAAGCGCGCTCGCTGTGCGGCGAGGGTACTACCTGACCAAAGTATTGGAGGACTAGGGAGCATGTTGACTCCGAAGAGCGTGTTGGCACCGAGGAGCTGCACACGCGTTTCACCTTTTGGTATTTGGACAATCGTTTAGTCGACAACCGAAGTAGTCAAAAGCTCGACTGATTGCAGTATGCTGTGGCTAGAAGCAAAGAGGCTTCATGTGTAGTACACTTTACTATAATCATACGCAGCCACATTCAAAGGGTAGACAAGCCGTGAATAAGAAAAAGGTCGTTTTCGAAACGAAGGCTTAGGCTCGGGCTCAGGCTTTGTCTCCGTCTGACAAAACCTGAAAATCCGGGTGGTGGTTTGTTTCCGAATTTGAAGGTTCGTTGGATAAAATCATTGATAGCTGCAGGGTATTTAGATCATTACAGGGTATTTAGATATACCTGTGATACTATAACGAGTAAGATAGATATGACCGAAGCCTAAGCCCGAGCCTAAGCCTTCATTTCGAAAACGGCCATACAATGGCGGTACTTAAGCTTTGACTCTGGCTAAAACATCATAATGCACAAAATCAGAGAGCAATAAATCGACATGTACATAGGGCCTATACCCTGTATTAGACCTATATTTAGTATTTACATCTAAAATTGCCATGCATTTTTTTCCAAATTTTTCCATAAAATTCACGTGTACGAAACTTTTATAACCCAATAAAATACAAGTCTGTATAATTATTTTCTTACAATAAAACAACAAATTTTACTAACACTGTAGGGTCAGTATTTACGAGGCCATCTTGCAAACATGGTGGTTCACAATAATAGGTCTGGTTCCTCGTGATAACCAGTGGTGAAAAAGCATTTTTGTTCCAGACTTAGTCCCTATACAACATTGGTAAAAGTCAAAACAATTGCCACGGTTTGTGTGTTAAACCATTACACATTCCAAAAAAGAAATCCTGTGAAGGTTTTAGCTCAAAATAATGGTAATCTGAAGAAGAAGAAGAAAAAGGCAAAAAACCGTCACGGTTTACCCACCATTCTGTAGGGTAAGAAATAGTGACCATCAGTTCTACAAACTGTGTAAATCAGAAGAAAAACTGCGGACATCGATCTTTTCTGATGAACACAATGTTGTATTGGGCCTTTAACACCTAAGACAAGATTTAAAGGTTGCGTTTTGGCGACCGTAATCAAGAATTTGTTGACTTTGCTTCTGATTGGGCTGAATGTCATTGCTGCGGACATTTTACGCAGAGTACCATCCATTTTAACTACCACGGAATCCGTACTATCAAGAAAAACAATCAGCGGGTTGATGTCTAAAGCATTCTTGCATGTTTATGACCTCCAACACGCATCACGGTTTCCCGCGCTGCATAGCTAAAAGAGGCCGCTTTGATGAAAGCAGTGAAAAATTAATAATCGACCAAAGGTTTAGCGCTCGCCACAAAAAATAGCGCCCTCCTGTGTTTGAATCCATCTAAAAAGCACCTTTTGCAGAACGCAGTGGCTGTTGTTACGGCAGTCGTCCGTGTGGTTCCCTGACTTGATTGTATTTCGTCAGCATTGCAGGCTGGTTGAACCAGTCTATTAGCTGATAGTCTGGTTCCAAGAGCTAAACATCCTGACAAATACTGTGAAGTCAGGGAACCACACGGACGACTGCCGTAACAACAGCCACTGCGTTTACCGAAAGTTACGAATGCGTGAACAACTTTGAAACAATTAGTGACATCGGAGGAGTAATCCATCAGAATCAAAGGATTGTGAAAGCCGTGGGTCAAGGGTCAGCATGAATGCCCAGTGCCCATGCGTCGTCGCTGTCGTCAGACCACGTCATCACGCATTGCTGGGGACCAAATTCATGAGTTGCTTTGGCGCGCAAATCGGCCAAATATGAAAGAAAATAGCTTCTCTACGTTCGTTATAGGCTAGAGCAGGATATATCGCTCCAAAAACACCATCCACTGGGACTTTGTATGCTATTGCAAGACTTGCATCAGGCAAATGTTTGCAATTAGTGCCAATGAAAATAGATCTCCCCCCCCCCCCTTTTCATAATGCAAACTTTCCGAGCTTGAGTAAGATAAGTTATTTTACCGACGCAGTTCTATGATATTTTTTTCTCCACCGGATGCATCGTGGGAAAAAAACAATCATCCCGACTTGAAGAGGAGTATAGCCAGCGGTCCCAGGTAGAAGTAGATGAAGTGCTTGGTCTCGTGCGTGACGTAGCTGCCGAAGTGCTTGCCCACGATGCAGTGCCAGGTCGGGTTGTATGCCTTGTCGAACTCCTTCTTGATGTAGGCGGCGATGTCCTTCTCCACATTGAACTTCTCCAGGGCCTGACCGGCCAGATGGATGGCCTCGTCCTGCAACTCCTGGTCCATGTCCACGTTCTTGATGGTCGTCTTCCTGTCCGAGTGGCTCATGACGGCAGAAGTTGTCTGACGCCGGGAGAGAAATCGCAAAGAGATTTAACCTCGTCGATAAATAAGACTTGAAGGTTGTTTGCATGGAGCATGGAAGTATACTGAGTGAAAGGTTTGCATTGACGCCATGTTTAACCCTTCTCATTTGAGAAAGAGTGTGGGCCTTAATCCTCAAAGAGCCGGGTTATTTTGACCATCTCACAGCCGGGGCGGATTCCGCCCCCCCCCCCTCATATCTCGGTCGTCGAATGAAACATTGAGTAACCTGGGTTTTTTTTAAGAGCCACACTTCTTCTCAAAAGAGAAGTGTTATACTTATACATGGCATCACTGCAAACCTTCCACTCATCGATAAAGTGAAAAATAGTTCATGCTTCCGCAGCCAAATAGTGCCAAAATGCCTTGAATCTTTCGATTGCGTTTGGATGAGAAAAAGGTGCGGTCTGTATACCCGGAAGAAACGATGGGCAAAGTAGGTTTGCAATAATTATGGCAGGCGGCTAAATAATAAAAAATCATAATAGACGGAGCCAATTGAAATCCGTGTTGTTGTACTGTAATATCATGGGGAACCCCACTTGTGTGTGTTTGCATACATGCGACATGACAGGCACTCAACTTTGCCCATTGTTTATGCTGTGCTACCCTCTACTAATGACTTTCCAAAATGGCCGTCTGTGGGTTATTTATGTCGGCGTTTTGTTAAAGAATTTGAAGGTTTGTTGGCTTGATAGGTACAGGGTGTTCCCCCAAGAAACTGGGGCCAAACGTTTGTTTTCAGATGCCTGTGATATTATAACGAGTAAGATAAATATGACCGACGAAGCCTAAGCCCGAGCCTATACTGTAAAACGGCCTATAACTCGGCCTAACATTGATGTGAGTTCAATGGACCCAAAATGGCATCACCAGCCGCAGACAGTGGATCCCGGCAGTGCAATTACGGCACGAGCTGTCATGTTCCACAACAAGCTTAAAGGCGCATGAGCACAACGCGTCACACAAGTCCAGTTCACCCATGCACGGTGAACACGAAATGCCTCAACATTCATACAATTGTGTATGCACGAGTTCACGTATTGAACGGAACGACGCCTACAAATGCAGTGGGTTTAATATGAGTGTAAATTGTAGCATGTTCAGACAACAGTTGGGCTAGCTATAAAAACCGTAATAACTATACTCTGGTTTGTTGGAATTCATCACCGAGTTTACCCTCCGCTAAAATACACGAGAAATATCCAGTCAACAAACTTAAAGGATGGTTTTTAAATCTCAAAAAGTTAGAGGGCCTCGATGTTTCGATCCTATAGTAGCAGGACCTTTCTCAAAGGTAAAAGTGAGGATGGTTTTACAAAGCAGGATCGGGGGGTTCTTTTTCAAGACGATGAATTGTGCATAAATATAATTTTATTTAATATAGGCTTAAAAAAGAGGAAGTTTTCAGAGTGACAATAACAAATTCTGATGTGCTGTATTTACTCGTACCGTTCCATACCTTTGTGTTGGTATATTCAATCGTTGAACGAAGGTAGACCGTCGGAATTACCTCGACTCGAATCCGAACAGCAATTCGTTGTGGGAACTGGGAAGGTGTCTCTCCGAATTACAGAATCACGATCGAATCCTCGAAAAAAAAATGGACTTTAAATACACTCTAAGCACAGAGAGAGCGAGGTGTCCGCCCTCTCCTCGTCATTCATTGGCCGAAGTTCTACAAAGATCGCCTCTGAGTGGAGCAGAGCAGTGCCGCAATTTTCGGCACCTTGTTCCCACTCGAGAAAATAATGTTATTACGGTTATTGTTGGAGTATTCAGGGGACGACTTTACCCTTTTAAGACGTTCAAGGTCTTTCGGAATTCCCACGATATGAGGGGACCCCGTGCCGGTACCATGCATTCTTTGGGGTTTTGTTTTCATAATTCCGTGCGCTCGGTCGACGCCGTACATAGAGCATCGGGAAATTATTGTGAGCTCCAGAAAATGTTTATTTTGGTTGAGCACTGTTGCTTCAGTCGTCACAAAAAGTAGGAATATGAATGGATCAAATTGAGGTTAAAATTGTTTTTCATTGGTCAATGGTGAGAGACCTCTTAGCAGACAATATAACAGGACTTCACAGAAATGGACTCTTTTGTCGCTTGAAAGAAAGGACCATTATTGTTGATGCTTTGAAACCAAATTTATCAGTAGCAAACGAGACACAGAAACGACAATTTTTGTGTGTGCATGTCAGGATACTTACTTACGGTCAGTAGCTTGCCAACTGTGCTTCCGTGAGCCGAAGTTTTCTTACCATTGTCGATCATTATTGATAATTTATAACAAGTTATCTTCGGCGAAAACAAAATCATATGTACTAACATTATGCTCCATTATACAAGGCAAATGTTAATGTATACGGGCTTAATCAAATCATGACATGCATTTGACTAATCGCATCATGTTCTATGATGCAAGTAATGTCCAAAAATGAAGTCTGTGTAGAAATTTGAATACTTGATTTTGATAGTAAGGAAATAGTATGAAAATAAAAATGATAAACATACTTAGTGGCTATGGATGATGTATCGTGTCTTGCAAAATGAGACCCAAGGTGTTAGAAGTTTTAGAGGTTTTAATACAACGGATTTATTTTCAAAATGGCGAAAGGGTGGGATGGTGGAGAGAATAATGAGGGTGATGGGGATGCCCCTGATGAGGGGGATGTGGAGAGGATGGGGAGGATGAGGAGGATGGGGAGGATGGGGAGGATGAGGAGGATGAGGAGGATGGGGAGGATGGGGAGGATGGGGAGGATGAGGAGGATGGGGAGGATGGGGAGGATGGGGAGGATGGGGAGGATGGGGAGGATGAGGAGGATGAGGAGGATGGGGAGGATGGGGAGGATGGGGAGGATGAGGAGGATGGGGAGGATGGGGAGGATGGGGAGGATGGGGAGGATGGGGAGGATGAGGAGGATGGGGAAGATGGGGAGGATGGGGAGGATGAGGAGGATGGGGAGGATGGGGAGGATGAGGAGGATGGGGAGGATGGGGAGGATGGGGAGGATGGGGAGGATGGGGAGGATGAGGAGGATGAGGAGGATGGGGAGGATGGGGAGGATGGGGAGGATGAGGAGGATGGGGAGGATGGGGAGGATGGGGAGGATGAGGAGGATGGGGAGGATGGGGAGGATGGGGAGGATGGGGAGGATGGGGAGGATGAGGAGGATGGGGAAGATGGGGAGGATGGGGGAGAATGGGGAGGATAAGGAAGATGGGGCGAATGAGTAGGAATGGAGGAGAGGATAATGAAGATGGTGAGGATGAAGATTATGGTGCTGATGAGTGATAAGGAGGAGGACGAAGAGAAAAGGAAAGGTTGAAAGATAAGATGCAGATGATGAAGGATGAATTTTAGGCAGAGTATCCTTCAGGAATCTAGAAATGATTGACGATGGGAAGGAAGTGCACTACCATGATGGTGGTGATGAAGACACACATAAAAAAAAACTATAACAACGGAGATGATGCGGTTGGCAATCATCTATGTTGGATGGAGATTGTGGTGAATTCAGAGCTCAGAGGGGTGATGTTTTGGGGCAGTCTTTATGGTCCAAACTCCACGAAAACACGAACATTTCCCAATCAAACGATCATTATAGCACAATTCAATGACAATGTGTGTAGGCCTAAGTTCAGTTGCTACAAAAATAAAAATTACGGTGTGCACTACGGTGTGCACTAATCAAATCAAATCGGAACAGCGTCCAGCAGTCCCCGAATGCAAGTCACTCTTCATCCAAACTTGAACAGCAGTATGGCCGTGTCTCCCAGGTAGAAGTGGATGAAGTGACTGGTCTCGTGGGTGACGTAGCTGCCGAAGTGTCTGCCCACGATGCAGTGCCAGGTGGGGTTGTAGGCCTTGTCGAACTCCTGCTTGATGGAGGCGGCGATGTCCCTCTCCACGTCGAACCTCTCCAGTGACCGCACGGCCACCTCCACGGCTCGGCGACGCTGCGACTGTTCCATGTCCGAGTTTCGGATCACCGGAGCTTTGCGGGCGTCGCCGGCGCCAGTGCTCGCACGGTTCATTTTCGTAAGTTCCCCGATGGCTTTTTTAAAGTCTGAAAACAGCAGTTGAAAAGACGCCATTGGTAAATTAATAGCACATGCAGGTCATCGCAATACATGGATTTGATTATTTTGTCACAGAAGGTGCTACCTATAATTTTGTCCGTATGGTTTGGATTCGTTCCTCTCTCTATTTCCGACATCCGGGTTTGAAGCCCCTTTCACTTCATTAGTAAGATCGAAAAAAGAAAAACAGAAATGTTCACAGATTTACATGAAACGTTTACAGTTTGAAGATGGTTAGGCTATAGTAGAAACCTCGCACTGAAATATTGCTGCCTAAAATGTTGTATTTTGGGAGAAAAGAGTCAAAAAATTGTTTACGTCTGACCGAGATCTAAACTATTTTTTCGGAACAGTACGGCGTTGAATGCTGCATTTTCGCGAAACAAATGAAGTGGTTTTTACTTTTTTCTCGAGACTCGGTTGGCGGATTGAGCTGAAATTGCTATTTCATGCATAATGTTGGATCAGACAACGTATGGATGCTATTCTTTGACCTCGACCAATTTTATGTATAGGGCTTTAACCAGAACGATTTGGCAAAGTAGATGTGTTATAACTTAACAAACTAATTATTATGACAAATAACCTTTATGACGTACAGTACATGTACAGGATTTGAGAATTTTCATGGTGGAATCACGACGTGGACAATTCACGGTGACACCGTGGAAATAATTCCTTTTGAGAATGAGTAGCTCGAAAGAAAAGGCCGTTGGTTGCTGGTCAAACTATCATCTGCCATTGGAGACCATTGCTGTTGGGTTCTATCGCTCGAATTTGATCGCATTTCCCCCACATTTTCTGATAAAAACCAGACGACGTTTTGGGCTAGCGATTTTGCCCAACACTTTTTACGTCACGTTTTTTAAGTCCACTTCTTCCTTAGGCCTTATCTACCAAACAAAATTAATGTTCAATTTAGCATTAGCACTCATCAGAAACAAAGAAAGAGAGCCTTGAAATCTCGATCGTATAATTTACGAGGACCTTTCTCAAAGACAGAGTGGGGGTTTGTGAGGATGAAAAACATTTTGTTCTACTTCATAAAATTTAATTCCATTCGAATACAAAGCAGAATTTTTGGTTGTAGAAATGTTAGGGGGCCTGTTAGTGTTTTACCTTGTCACAGTCAGAAGCTGATGGGTCAGGAGTGTTTACTTGCATGTTGAAGCGCGTTAAAGTAATCGCTTTACTTACCAAAACTTGCACTTGAAAATTGCCTGCCCAACTGTGCTTGCTCTATGTGGATAGCCTATGTATGCTTTATCGGCTCCTCCATTATTGATAACTACCCTTGTGAAAATAACCCGCGCCAAACGACCAATCTGCAGACGACTGGCTTGTTTACGTTGGGCTCGGCTCCCAAATACATAGTTCTGTCATGGCTCTATAACCAACACCCAACTATAGGTTAATACTCTTTGGGACTTTCATAATCATACATAGCTTCGATTGACAGGGTTGTCAATTGTTTGGTAGCTGGCTTTCGGTACCTTGCTTCGACTTGCCGGATGACAATGGGTGTCCGTATAGTACACCTGCACGGGGCACGGGAGGCCTCGTGTGTCCTCCAGATATTGGGTGCAGCACCTACTGTATATCGAACCGTGGCTCCCCCGACCCCGACGAGCTGATTATCATAAAAGTTTTGATTGGGGATCTTTGGAGTCTAATCAACCGATGTATAGGGCATACTTATGCCTTATTAGCTAAAGAATACAATTTGCCGAGGACAACCTGGGTTTCATTAATGTTTCAGGTTTTGTCAGTCGAAATCGAAAGATTCGGTATTTGACTACGGAAGTGGAACTAGCCCGAAGGGTGTAGGCTAACCCGAAAACCAAATCACTTTGGGGAAAATCACAATAAAATTATATAATAATAAAAATAATTGTATAGGTTATTTGAGTACACTGTGGCACGAATACCTGGACTAGCTAGGCTCGGTCTCAGGCTTCGATCGCGCGTCTGACCATGGCCAGGATCATAATTATTATTCCTTCCTCCAATGCAATAATTTATGGTCTGACATTCGCCGCATTTGAAGGTTTGTTGGCTTTTGATTAAAGTACATGGTATTCACCGAGATTCAGGGGCCAACTGACGCCAGGGTTTCTAGAAGCATGTGACACTAAAAACGGTAATTGAAATCATTATGCCGAACCTAAGCCTTCTTGTGTTACAATTAAAAATAATGGCCCTTTTCGAATTTCCAAAACCCGGCTTAGGCTTCGGCTCCAGCTTCGTCTCAGTCAGTTATCCAAAAGCTGAAAACACAGGTTGGAGTTTTTTGTTGAAGTTGAAGCTTCGGATTCTTGTTCAAAACATTCAAACACGAACCAAAAGGCCTCCTTCATTTATATTTACATGCCCGTACTTTAAAATGGATGAAAGAAATGGAGACAAAGCCGGAGCCTGAGCCTTAGCCGTTGATGAATGTGAGAGCGCCCTCTTTCGCCACCCACTACGGCACACAAATTCAAAATAATATTATTTTCGTAGTTTTCACCACGGGCCATCTTCTTAAAGTGACAACTTAAACATTGTAGAAAGACGAGAAATGATGAATGTGATTCATTCGATGCTGTGATCTCATCGTGTGAGTACTAAAATTCCACTGATTGCTCTCAACTCTGCCGAAGCTGACTTAAAAAGTTAAATAAAACTCGTAAGCCATAGCTGTCAAATTAGGCCGAGTAACTTGGCCCTAGATCGCCATATAATAATATGCATATTTCCTGCATCATAAACATCTTACCTTAGGCTTAGCCATGGATAAAGGAGTAGGCTTAGTCAGTGTAAAACTAAAGCCTTCAGCGTTTTAATAAAGTCCTTGTCCATAACATAAGTCTGTTACTGCTTTGACATTTTTATTCCAGCTGCTAGTCCGAGTAGGTCCGAGTAACTTGGACCCGACAAGTCACCCTTTTTTATCGAAGTTTGAAATTTCGAGATTCGGGTTACTAGTAGTAGTAGTACTAGTACACTACTACTCACCCGAATCTCAAAATTTCAAAATTTATGTTATACTAGTACTAGTAGTAGTAGTACTACTACTAGTAGTAGTAGTAGTACTTGTAAATACCAAATTTAATTGTAGTTGACACCACTCACCAGTTCTCTTTTGTGAGTATGTGTTGTTCTGAAAAGAACCAGAGGAACTCGACGTTTCAAAATTAGTAATTATGAGCATTCTGTTCATCTTCACTCGGTCTCCTGTAACTGTAACTGTAACTGTAACTTGTAAGTCCAATTTGTTTGGCAAGTGGTTGTGCCAGACAATGGCTGTTGTCTACAGAAGAATAGGTGTTCTATTGTGGATTTAGGTTTTTTCCCCACCCTTTTTACAGTGTAGCCTTTAGGTATTATCTAGTAAAATCTTACCAAATTCAGACAGGGGCCATCTTCTTCTTTCGTGTGAGGCAGCTAGGCAATGTCACTCAGCCGCTGCAGCCAGCTCTCTGCGTCGGGACTCAGGTCATTCAGGTCAAGGTCATTGGGTGGGGGGAAAGGTGGGGCACTCGTGGATGATGTGGTGGGCGGTCTGTTCCTCGGCTCCGCATGGGCAGGCTGCTGATGGGCGCAGGCCCCAGCGGTGCATGATGGCGTTGAAACGGCCCACACCCGTCCGTAGCCAGTTTAGTGTTGACCAGTCCTTGCGAGGAATGTCAGGGCACTCAGGGGCCATAATCGCTCGTATTCTTCCAACTTGTACATCCATTTATTGAGCGTTAAACAAATGCACATTTATGATTTATATGCATCCAGCCTGAGCCATCGCCATGGTCTTCAAGAAGAGCGAATATCGCAAACAGTATCGCGACCCTTCTTGGGAGACGCACTACGGCCACTACAGAGAGAAGGTGGACTATCGTTTGCTTCGACGATGCCTGGAACACCGACACCAGGTCACGATTGAACCTTATCTTAGTTGGATAATTTTTATTATTTTTAATTTTTTTTTTACAACTCAGATTGATATTAAAAATGCCGCAAACTTCCTGACTGACTATTGGTTGTTTGCATCTGAATGAAAGCAGGGGTGTGATCCCTGGAGATATACGTCAGCTGTAGTTAATGGTTAAATGCGTGCTAATTATATGGGAAGACCACTATCTAAGGGATGGATAGCTCCGACGGTTAGAGCTCTGGTACGCAAATCCGGAGGTCTCGGGTTCAAATTCCCTTTCCAGTCAAAGTTTTCTTTGCCATTTATTTTTTTTAAGTTTTCACGAAGCAGTTTTTCAAGCGGCTCTATGACATTAGGCTCTGGAGTGCACAGCTGTGAGCTGTAGATACACTATTATTACCACCCAACCCTGTGGCCACCGTTTAATCTGGACACTGCAGGTCATAGAGTGGGATTGGGACAGCCAAAGCAGCCGCAGCAGAGACGATGACAACAACAACGCCAACAACAGCAACAGCCGGCGGCAGGGGGTCAGGGGTCGGGGCCCGAGGGGGAAGACCGGAGGAGGAGTCGCATCTTCCGACGAGGGGCGTCTGTCTGGGTGTGACCGGCCGAGAGACGACCAAGCTCATCTGGGACCAGCAGCGGGCCAACCGCCTCATCCCTCTGCGGGGGGCGATGTGGAGCAGCATCAAGGTGTGTAGGCCTGCTATACATAGATCTTTTTTCCCCCACAAGGAATCTTGCCTGGAGGGAGGCAGAGATTCTTGAACCTGAGCACCAAATTTGTTGAAAAACCGACTTCATTGTAGCAGAAAAGTAGACTGCTTGCGATCTTTGAAGGTCCAATACAACATTGGGGAGATTGGAAAACATCGATGTCCACAGATTTCCTTCTAATTTACACAGTCATGTAGAAGGTCATGATAGAATCCTCATGCTGAAATCTTACGGTCTGGGATTCTGTACTCTCTGAGAAATCTTCACTCAAACATCGACAAATAGTGTATTACTCGCAAGTGATAAACTATTTCTTGAAATCTTACGGTCTGGGATGCAATTCCCCCATGCAAATCCTCACGTCTTATCTGCCTGAGTTGCTGGCTACCCTCAGAGCCACACTCCCTCTCGAAAGAGATGACGTACACGGTGTCACCGCAAACGTTCCGCTTTGTGATTCCACCATGCAAACCCTCAAACCCTTTATATCCGATAATCTGTGTATTCTTCTTCACCAGATGGCCAGCCTGCACAGTCCGCTGGCAAGCAGCCGTCTAGCGCCAGCCGCAGGAGACTGCAGGCCAAAGACAGGACAAGGGCGCGGCCGGGAACGGCGCCCTCCCAGAGACCGAGGGGTGACGACCGTCCGCCCCTGGTGGCCTTCGGCTGGGCCGACCGAGAGCTGACCACAGGAGACAAGAGAACCCACAACATCCGTGCCTCGGCTGATGTGAGGATTGCTCAATCAAGACTCCTTCCAAATTACTAGCCAATCTCAGTGATCCCATCTTGCAAGTCGTCGTTTTTTCTTAGAACCGCCCAAGCTAAAACATTTTTTTCTTCTTCTAAAAGGCCTAGAAAAGTTTGGCTGGACTGACACTTGAACCCCCCAGACCTCTAGTTTTGCATACCAGCGCTCTTACCATCTCAGCTATCCAACCCTTAGATGGTGGCCTTCCCAAATACACATTGTAGTCAACAATGGATACCGGTAAACCCATCGTAAGTTGTGATGCACCGTACAGGTTTCTTTGCATCGCTCATCACCTTGCAATTGATCGTTACGACGAGTTTGATGAAATCAATGCCAGGACTATCAATCTAAGTTGCACATCCATGATAAACCCAACTCATTTTTGTTACTTGTCCACCAAAATGGTTGGGACCTTAGAAAGGCCCGGAGAAAACCCTTCATGGTGTCACTGCCAATTTCCAACAGAATTCTTGGCTCGCTTCAGTCAGCCATCACCTTGGAAAGCCCCGAGATCTTGTCTGACCGCGCTTTTTCCCCCTGCCCCCCCCCCCCCCTTCATCCTAGCCGCTGCAGGTCTAC
Organism: Luidia sarsii; assembly: GCA_949987565.1. Taxonomy (NCBI): domain Eukaryota; kingdom Metazoa; phylum Echinodermata; class Asteroidea; order Paxillosida; family Luidiidae; genus Luidia; species Luidia sarsii. The sequence goes on along the minus strand of OX465101.1, from coordinate 1,932,434 downwards.
CCGTCCGCCCTCAGGGCCATGCGACGTCGGGAGTTGGAGATCCAGCGCCGGACGTCGGCCGACCGCCAGCACCACAACCTGCGGGAGCAGAAGCTGCGGGCCATGTTCAACGTGCCGCCACGGGACGACACCGTCTGGCTGACGGAGTACCAGCGCAACTACGTGGGACCCTCGGCCAGGAGGTAGCATCTCAATCATCGGTGCTCTAGTGCCAATCTCGCCAATTCAGTGGACAACATTTTGCATCAATGTACAATGGAACGTCGCTATAACGAACCATGAAAATTGTTCGGTATAGCGGTTGCACTCCTCAAAATTTAGTCCGCCTGACGTTTCGATCCTAGCAGGATCTTTCTCAAAGGCAGAGTGGTTGTAAAGTACGTTATAACAGTTGTGACCACATTATTTTGTGCACAAAAATCAGGAGCAAAAAGGGCATGTTTGTTATAGCCGTATGTTCGGTATATCGGCGTTCCTTATAGCGACTTTCCACTACATTTACATACATTAATCATAAATTCAGCATCCCAACGAAATTCAAATTGCAGCTACAGTGAAAAGAAGCTAACTTGACATTGAAATAACTTTTTTTTTTATTCTTAAAAGAAGGATCACATTTTATACATTTTTTATTTTGTTTTCATATAATTATATGAAAAATGTAGTACACACTAATCATCTAATGTTATATGTCATGATTTTTTCAGTAGGATATTTATTTACGTTTAATTTCATTTTTAGTGGACATTTTTACTTTTTTAGTTAATTTCCTTTTTAACATTTTGACTTTAGTTCAAAAACACTGATGCAGTGAGTTATGCCATCATATTTTAACTGTTCATCCAGTTTTATAGAATGAACTGTACATTATTCATGCAAATTAAAATGGATTCATATGATTAATGTTGGTCTCTTCATATCAGTGGTTGAAAGGCTGATGATGATGTTACTTAATTGCTCACTTTCTCATCGTATGCAAGTACAGTTATTTTGATTCTAGGTATTTGTGGCAGGGGAAAACTGGCAGACCTGAGGCCAGTATTCCCTCACGGTAGAAGCGGGATGCTTGTGTGCCTTGTATTATGCAGCTGTTAACCAATTTATGGTGATTCAAAGTAATATAGGACTTGGCAGCTTTGCTGATGATTGGGGTGTTCCTTTTAAAAGACTGAACATATTTTACTGGACTTAGAGTTGTACCAATGACCTCTGGCTAAAATACCAACACTTATACCACCTGAGCTATCCAGCCCTTGCTTGAGTCAGACATGATACTATAGTCAGTGTTGTATGCATGGTTGGGTGCAGTAAACAGTCACTGGCTAAAGGACTCTGTTCAGCTACGTCACGATTCTTGGGCTTAACTCCCGGTACCCGACGGCTTTTGTTTAGCTTTTGCTGCGAGTAGGCGGTGGAATAGAGTCGTGAAAACTATAATTTTTAACATTATTTCCTCGCATTCCAGAACTATGCAGATGCATTTTCTGAATAAATATGTCTGTTGTATGTGTTGATGCGTGTTAAATAAAAACATCGTACATCGCACCCCGACCCTGGCAAAGATATTAAGATATTAACCATCTACATGTAGCACAGGTGGTAAGAGCACTGGTACGTTAAGTCAGAGGTTTCAAATTCATTTATAAAAGTTTTACTTTACTTTGGTAGATTGGAAAATTACTAATCTGTGAAATATTTCAGTTCTCAAAAAAGTTTAGAGTTTTGCATTTTGGTAACTTTAGTCAGTAAGCAGTTTGCAACATTTTTTGTATATCACTTTTCTCAAAGTTAGTTTGCTTTTGAGAAAGGTCTTGCCAGGATCGAAACGTCAGGCCCTCTAACTTTTGAGATTTTATGTATTGCAGGTCATTTTAGTCAGTGAGCAGTTTGCAACAGGTTTTGTATTAACTTCAAATATTTCCATAAGCAGTGGAAAATGTGGTCAGGATTTGCTAAAATGCAAAATCATGAACTCCACGAACCTGTACAAGTTTGCTGTAATGTCACGGACACAACCATCATTGCATTATTTCTTTGAAATTTGAGAGCGAAATGAGAAATGATTCGGTTTCCTGAATTAGATACTATTGAAATAAATCACCTCCCTCCCCCGGAATTATAATTTGATGAGAAAATTTAAATCAACTGTACGATTTGAACAAAGAAAAATTTAAAAATGATGATACATGAAATAAACATTACAAAAGAATGTATGCTGGTCGGACATCGTTTCAGTGAAGATTATATTGTATTATTTATATATACACATCATTAACACTATCACAGACGGCTGGCCATCCCTCAAGGACAGGCAAAAATCATTTGGCTATAAAGGAGAAGTTCCGCTTATATTCACACCGTCAGTCTGCCACATAATCACGTGCCTGGCGTTTGACAAGACGTAAACTTTGTCCTAAAAAATAATAACCACACTTCACACACGTCTTGTCAATGTCTTGTCAAGTACATGGGTTGTGGGTTTACGGGTGCAAAGTGTACCAGTTTTTTCAGAACAGGTGGGGGTTCTGAGAAGAACACGCTGAGTATAATAATATTACACCAGATTTGGTGCCACCATGCAAATCCTCAAATCATGCTTCTTTGTGATGTAAAGATACCTATGCATGAGCACTAACAATTTTGCTTGGCTTATTCAGAGTACACACGTCTAGTTGCTTTTCTTGCCAAGGAAAATGCGACCCGCTCTGAAAAAAGGTACAAAAAAGGTCGCTGTATGTATATTATGATCTCGCAAACCGGGCCATTCCATGTACAGAGGGTAAAAAATCCTCAATTTTGGGTTTTTTTAAAATAAGCGTTAAACACATCTACTATACCTATATTTTCAAAATCCATAATCAGAAATGATAAATATATTTTAAACAGAAAGAATATCAATGAGTTTCTGCTCAATAGTTTCATTCTTATTTTCTTTTTAAATGGCTTGTTTCTTCTTGTCATTTAAAAAAAATAAATGAGAATGAATGTTCGCATTTTCTGATAACTCGAAAATGCAATATGCTGCAGGCCTCAAGCATACATCAAAGTAAAGCTTATTAAATGGTCTTTCCATCCGTGTGTAAAGCAACATTTTGAGAAATTGCGACTTAAGCACGGTATCTTATTTGCAGAGTGGGTCACAAATGGTGTGCATTTGGAACTTTTCGCCAAACTTTCTTTCATGAGTGGCCAGCTTGAGCTACCAGAGGAAATGTAGCTAGTCAAATAGAACTTTAGGTAGCCAGGAACCCAATAAATAACAGGTATAACTCGGAGCTCGATCTTTCCACATAGCTCCATTTTGTTCACTCCTGTCATTTTGTGGGCTCATCAAGCTCCTAGTGGCCGAACAGGCCATTCGATTGGTTGGTGCGGAGTTCCAATTCGAGTGGCCGTGTGGTCAACCGACAGCCGAAACTGCCTCCGGCAAGTTGAAGACCATCTCTGACTTGCCAGACTGGCCCAAAACGTTCAGGCAGTCGCGACGCCACCTTCTTTGATACAGCAATCTTCTTCTAATCGCGTTTTGAGTGTCAAAGAAACGCTTTCTAACGGAACACCGAGAAAAGCGGAAACAAGTATCCGTCTGACTTGTCCTCTTTGTGGCAGTCTCTGCAGTGTCTGAAAACAGAACGACCAGCTACCCCCTGCTAAATGCGTGCCAGTTCAACAATTGGTTTGATGGGCAATTTTTATATATAAATTATAAAATATTGGTGGGCCATTTAAGACTGGGGGTCTGGCTAGCCAATAGACCGATTGCGCGACCACAGTTTACATGCCATCACGTGACTCATAGTGGGTATTTTTTCATCTCATTTGGCACAGAGCAGCGATGGAAATGTACAAAGAAGAATGTGGACAATTTGATAGTCTTCTTTGCTCATTTCCACTCCTGTTACGCACCAAATGAGATGCAAAACTACCCACTAAATAAGTCACGTAATGTCATGTAAACATTGGTCGTGCAATCGGTCTATTAAAAATGTTGATTTAGGTTGAACCCTGCATTGTTACCCTGGCAACGGTTTAAAGTCAATGGTTAAAGTCAATGGTATCATTTTGCTTCGCCATAAGACTCCCTTCTACTAATTATTTATGCGAAGGAAAAAGGAGAAAAAAAATCCCATTTTTTTGTTCCTATCTATTTCGGAGATCCAGACAGTGACGGTGGCATACTGATCCTGATGATTTTTCAGCGAAGATTAAACCATAGGTTTTTTAGACAAATCAAAGCTTAATAATATTCATTTTTATATTACAGAAAATACAAATCATGCAATATAAATTTACATGTGCCTGATTAATGCGTCAGACTTGGCAACTACAACTCGGGCGAGTTCAAGTTCTCTTTAAATATCGCTCACATTAATGACAGGATTGTTTGACTGATCACCAGTCTGTGCCGCAATGTTCATCCTTAATGTTCTCGTGAAATGCGACCGTGTCTCTTTACCCCGCAGGAACACCTTTCTTGCGTGTGAACTTGGTAAACCCAATCTTGTAAATCTGACAAATCTCACTCATCCAGACAGTCTATCCTATGATGAGTAAATTTTCAAGGCATCGGGTCCAAGACTATAATCTTGTGGATTTCACGATGCTCAGTAACTCTTCACACATTGGGCACATCAGAATACATGTCGGAATTCTCAACAACAAAAAACTCTCTACCTCGAAAAACAAACAAAAAAGGGAAAAACTGGTAAGATCACAAAACCAAAAAAAGTACAAAATGACAAGATTTCGTTTTTACTATTCTTTTCTCTACAGTCCAGAATACACCTACGTGATGATACCGCACTGACTACAATTATCTCCGACATGACCTGAACATTGGACTAATGTGTGATCAGTGAAAACAGACACAAGATGCTGATGAACTTCTTCCAGTAGTTCATACGCTTGCTACCACGTGTGTACAAGACAAGAAGCAACCATTTGCCATGCAACGTGGTTGTAATGACACAAAATATTAAAGAGCTGTATGTACAGTTTTAGCCCCGTTTCTGCCTCACGGTCAGCTTCACAGCCCTTGTACTCTTTCATAAGGCAGCATGTATTCCAATCAGTCCTACTGCGTGGTGCTGCATCCACAAAATACAGAATTACTCTCAATAATGTTCATCCTGACTACACTTGCCCGTGTATCAACCCACGACATTACTCCAAAAGCCTGCTTAAAAAAAAAAAATGGCTGCAATGTCTGCCGTGCCTCCTTGCACGACAACACCAGGGCCCAATTTCATAGAGCCGCTTAAGCGTGAAAATCTGCTAAGCAGGAAAAGTCTTCCTCGTGTAAGCAGGATTACAAACCGCACTGCGATGCGATGTCCATTGCTTTTGACTTGTATTCCACTCTTCTTTGCTTAGCATGAAACACCAGTGAAGTCTGGGTTGGCAAGGGGATCCTGTGGCTCATGAGTTTCTGCGCTTAAGCACATTTTGACGCTTAAGCGGCTCTATGAATTTGGCCCCAGGTTCTATCATTAGCTGTGTGCAGTACAACAATCCCACCATAACATTCTTGACCGATACAGCTGTTCAGGTCCAACCCAATTTAATAGAATTTGGGCAGGACCAAAATCCATATACTCAATTTATTATTTACAACATACATAATGAGCTCCTTACATAGTGTACATAACTCAGCACAGAAGTAAAAAAAACAACCAATAATTTAGCTCCAGAATTTCATCGTACCGGTTTGAATTTGTATTAAGAGTTCCTGATTAATAGCTGTACACTAAAGACAACATCCATTGATAATCATTTAATTTCTATTGTTCTTCTCCAGCCAGAGCGTAATATCCGATTGTACCATACAGTTGCCACATAAATGCCGGTCTAAGAAGTATCTTGTGAAAAGTGATCGTGCTTTGTGCGTGCAGGGATCATGGCCCATGTGGGGTTCCAAGACCAAAACTGCAGGGGCTTTTTCTTGTGTGGAGCAATCGACCGCAGTATTAAAACTTTATATACAGACACCTATACAGATTTTGCAATGCACGGACATTGGGCAACCGAATTTCAGAGCTCGGTGCCACAGGGATTGAAAAAAAGATGAAGATACCGAACCCTGATCGAGTGCTAGGTTGTCATTCATCATCCGATGAGTGTAGAAGTGGCTGACCCGAGAGCTGACCCCCGAACATGCCATTACATGTACCTTGAAGGCCCTATACAGCGTTGGTAAAGGTCAAACGATTGCCACAGTTTGTGTGTTAAACCATTAAACACTCCAAAAAAGCAATACTGCGAAGGTTTTAGCTGAAATGGTAATCTGAGAAAGCAGAAAAATGCATAAAACCATCACGGTTTATGCACTCGCGAGTGATAAACTATTTGATGTAATCAACCATTTGAGTGAAGATTTCTCAGGAAGTACAGCATGCATCCCAGACCGTAAGATTTCAACATGAGGATTCTATCATGACCATCTACAAACTGTGCTAATTTGAAGGAAATCTGTGGACATCGATGTTTCCCGATCTTCCCGATGTTGTACTGGGCCTTTAAATCCATTGGGGGAGTTAGCGAAAAAAGCCATCTGTAGTCTTACGGAGGCCTTTCAAACAAGTTCTGTCTGAGCACCTGGTAAAATGAGGCCCAAGAACCCCCGAATGAAGCCTGCCGAGTCTGAAGGTGACCTACGTTGCGACGGCAGAAGCCTTGCTTTCTTGATACGCCCATCCGAGATGGGAAAGCATTGTAATCCTGAATACAGACGTCCCTGCTGAGGGGGGTGAGTAGAGGATGGATGCGTCTACGACATTGAAAAGGCGAGGAATTTAGGAGAGAACAGACTTGAGAGTTGAGACCAAACCTACAAAATGGTTGATGCGGTCTCTGCTGCTATTCTCACATGTTACTTAGTTTCCATTTGTTTCCTCTGGGTTTATGGTATATTAGTGTTTCATTGCTGTTGTTTGTCAATCTGTTGATTTGTTCGTTTTGGGTGTTTTTGTTGTTGTCTGGGTTAGGGTTAGGGTTGGGGTTAGAGTTAGTCTGCTATTATGGGGGGGGGGGACTGCATATTCATTTTGAAGATCTCCCAGCTTTTTTCAGAGGAGTCTTTGACCCGACAAGGTGTCCTGGCCTGTCATGGCCTGTCTTGGCCTGTCTTGACCTGTCTTGACCTGTCTGCCCTTCGAGGGACTCACTGACAGCACTGGGGCATTGAAGTTGTTAACTCAAGCCGCCTGGTTTAACGTAATATACCAGAAGTTCATCACCCGGGGAAGGCGGGGCCGCCACACATGGCCGACTACCTTTGCTGTCGTTTCTGTTCCTAACAACAGTCAGTCCACAAAAATTTCTTGATCCAAACGAGATGACTGTACCCAGAAATCTTCAGTAAAGCTGTCCAATAGAGAGACAATATTCCCTAGTGACTCTACAAAGTGCATGAAACTAAATGGTGACTCTCTCCATCTTGAAAGTGTGAGAACATGCGCTACATTTAGCACTGATTTAGCATGTGAATGATAAAGAATTACCATATAATCAATCATGTCGTAATAAAATGTATAATGCATATAATGACTGATGGAATTATTGCAACCAGCAATCGATGACGACGACCTTTCCCCAAAAAAACATAGACAAACAGAATACAGGCGTTATGGAACTTAGCTAGTACACATATAGTACTGTATCACATGAAGTCATCAGCCAAACAAGCCAAACAAGGCGGCTATGGATTTACAGCCAGGAGGGGGTAGGGGGTAAGCAGGCATTCTGTTGGATATGAGATCAGGCTTGTATTGCTCCGTCCAAGGGGAAGGTTTGCAGCGACGCCGTGTACACACTGCCCGAAACGTTGAGTTACCGGCTCTTTCTCAGAGCCACACTAAAGTCTCAGAAGAGATGCGTTGAATGGTGTCACCGCAAACCTTCCACTTGGTGCTTCTACCACGCAAACCTTTAAAATCGTCATCCACCCAAGCATCAATAATTGTGAAACTAAAATGCCGGGGTACGATACGTCTGTTTCGTGAGATATCATGGTACTTTGTAGGATATCAACCCCAAAAAACAAAAGAAAATTTTGCGAGGTTAAAAGTAGCTGGCTTTTTCAAGCAAGGCAAGGAAATGCCGTGCTGTCTAGCGCTTCAATAAGGCATAAGGTTACAGCAAATGAACCCCCCACAATGATTGGCTAAATGGCGCTTGTTTTAGGTATCTCAAGTGGGACTGATTGCGGCAATCAACTCACTGACTTCCACGCCCAAAATGACACACAACACAGAGGGCCTGATATTTCGATCCTAGCCGGACCTTTCTCGAGGGCAATGAGTTCTGCCTTTGAGAGAGAGGGCATGATTTGGATTGTGCTGCGATACATATTGTACCTCAACCCAGGTACCAAGATGCTAGTCGCAACGCCAGACAGTGGCATTGTAACACTCTTGCAAGACTCCGATACGGGAACAAGATTTCTGCAGAGGCCTGTGTCTCCAGGAGTTAAGAAAACAAACCTACGGGAGCCTCTTTAAGATTCCCCTCAGCCTTACGTCCCAATCCGTGCATCTTACTCCGGCACAGAAACAAAAATGCCCTCGACGCGGGAGGCCGACGAGAGGAGATAAGACAGCTCGCTGCGTGCACTGGAATATCTGTATAGGACAACCCCCCCCCCCCTCCTCCTCCCGGCCACCCCCTCCCCGGCCACCCCTTGCCCAGCCTGGAATATCTGCATACTGATGAATATTCAGCAGGCGCACTTATTGTCGGCTCCAACTGGTGTCCTGGTGACTTTTCTCAGAGTGGAGTCGCCGTACTGGATGCCCGACCCTATCCGTTCTGGATCCAATTCGCCTGTCAACAAAAACATTGATAAAAAAAAAAAGAAAAAAAAAAGTGATAAAAAGAAACAATTTTAATGGAGAATCTGACGTACCGGGTAGGCCGTTTACCAAAATTTGCGAAAAAAGGTATTATGGAGAGCTATGCTATCATGCGTAAAGGGCTGTTCTATGTGGAGAGGGTTACACATCTTGGAGGGGGTTTATTGGCTTCTATCATAAAAATACTTCTTAAAATTTAGTGGGCCTGACGTTTCGATCCTAGCAGGACCTTTCTCAAAGGCAGAGTCCTCTGCCTTTGAGAAAGGTCCTGCAAGGATCGAAATGTCAGGCCCACTAAATTTTAAGATTTGCATTTTGATAATTTTAGTCAGTAAGCAGTTTGCAACATTTTTGTATATCATCACAAAAATACTTCCATGAAATGTTCAGAAAGTTAGCTCAAAGGAACATAACTGTTGCTAGGGGCATTCAAGAGTTTCTTTTAGGTAAATTTCCTTTTCCACTTGTTATGTTTAAAGGGCTGTATCTCTGAAAGCACTATGAATATATGAATATGCAAATATCAGTATATTTTCCAGAATACAAAATGCCATGGGGTTCAAATCTACACCAAATAAAAGCTGATAATGTAACCAATTCAGTTATGTATATGACTAATTTGTTACATTTTGGTTTTGATTGGGTGGGAAGGTTACACTCAAGCTGGCTTGAGACTTAGTAGGAGCTTTTGAAGGCCACTTAGGAAGGGCCCTGCGGATGGACGCGACATGACAGATGACATGACTGGGACAATAGAGAGGGTTGGCACGCACACCAATATACGCATACGTGCATGAATACGGTAACCATATTCGTATTCTTGAGGGAGCCATCATTCAAGATGGCTGCGCTCATGACCTCATTCAGTCCATTCAGTTCATTTGGAGTTTTTTTTTTGTCTTATTTGCTGGTAGACCCGAAACCTTGGTTTCATACATATGGCCAATTAACCACGGAACAAAAATAAGGTAGAATTTGTAAATTCAAACAGCCAATAAAATTGAAAAATAAGTTGTTTTACTTTCATGAATGGCCGGCTATATCCGTCTTTCGCGGTTCGCAAAACAAGCATGCTACGGATACATGTCACAGTTAAGCGCGCAAAGTAATGACGCATCCATGCACATAAGCGTATTCTTTCGTAGGCATGCGAGACCTCTCTGTTGTCAAGACCAAAGGGTGGACTGAGACCTCCCTCCCCCCTTACCCGACTCAATCTTGGTGAGTATCGACCGGGCACACTTCAAGAAGGCTTCCTCCACATTCTCGCCGGTCAATGCACTCGTCTCAAGGAACATCATCTCTGCGATGGAGGGCAGAAAAGACAAAAAAAATGACAACAACATTTTTGGGCAGGGATTCTTAAATCGTTTCTTTCCTAAAGTTTCTATCAATGGGCAAAGAAAATTTGGACTTGACAATGACTTGAGAGAGAGACCTCTGGCTTAAAGCACCAGTGCCAGAGCTATCCAGCCCTTAGTTGGGGGCTTTTTAGATAAATGTAGTCAACTATCTTTGCTGGAGTGGTGGGGGGGGGGGGCGCCATTCAGAAGTCTTTCAAAATTAACTACCGTATATCTACTGACCCCATTTTTTGTTGTAAAACTGGCTACACCAGTTGGGGGACCACACAACAATGATGCTTTTTTCAAATTTTTTGTACAAACCAACAAACAACAAAACAAATAGTAAAAGGAAAGAAATGTTGCTCACTGAACACTTACTTAAAACATATATAAAAACCAACATTATCACAAATTCAAAACTCAAGGAGGGCGCCTGATTTTTGTTTATCCAAGCAGGACTGTTTTTCAAAGGTAGAAATAATAGAGGAAGAAATTGTGGTACAATGACTTTGTCTTGGGGATGAAAGCTACATTTGAGACTGCCCTGGTCTTTTCTGTTATAGTGAAAACCAATCAGATTTGATTCAATAAACCTTTGCAAAGCATCCTTGACTACAATTATAACTGATAATTGATGGTATTGATGGTTAGAGAATAAACTTGTGGTGGTTGAAGGGACCTTTTGGAGGCCCGTAAAAATGTTTCAGAGATACGGTGCAGGCTGGGGGATTCTCTCTGAGTAGCTTAATAGGCCACTAGCAGGCCACTAACCACACAACATCAAGCCTGTCACCTGATGTTCACAATAAATGGATGGCTTTCTTCCTCACCATTCTCTTGGGCAAACCTGCTGGCTTCAAGGAATGTTACTTCTCTGTCCGAGTCCAAGTCCTTCTTGTTCCCGCACAGGATGATGGCAATGTTGTGACTGGCCAGTGTCCTCGCATCTGTCAGCCACTTTGTGAGGGCGTTGTAGGTTTCCCGGCTGAGAACGGAATCACCGATTTTTGTCACCGTGAGAAAACAGACCCAACTGAAGTCAGCTGCTGCTACTGTACTACAACTACTGATTCAAGGAGCATCTAACCAATGCCTATAGAGGTTTTTTCATGTGACGTCACTTGACCGCCAACGGCTGATTAGCATGTCCCCAGGAGCTGTCCAAATCGGCAGAAATGCATGCAAATATCGAATCCGAGTATTTCAATTGGACATTTGATGAATTGAAGGCACGCGCATTCAGCGTAAATCTGAGAGAATTGAACGCAAACTGGCAAAAACCATGTGACTAAAAAACCTCTATTCAACCTCCATGAATGTACCTGGTACTGGTTCCAGACTAGCCTAACTAGCATGGCAGATTTGTTTCTTTATTAGTGCCATCCAGACCTGTGTCTCTCTTCAGCGTGTCTTTAGTACATAGGTGATTCTACGCCCACTACATCTTCTAGAACAAACTTGAGACAGATGCCAGAGAATGAGTGGGCGATGGGCATGCCACAGACAATGTGCAGCAAGCCTTATTCTGCTCTCATATCTTATCGACGCATAATGGAGTGCAAATTAGAACCGGTCATTGAGTCGTACCTTGTGATGTCATAGACCAGTAACGCCCCAGCTGCACCTCTGTAATAACTTCTTGTGACAGATCTGTCAAATAAAAAAAATAATTTAAAAACACTGAAAAGTCAGAATTGCACCTCTTCTTTAAGAGACCTTATACATGGTGTCACCGCAAACCCTCCTATATTGTTTCACCCACCATGCAAAGCCTTTTTAAGTCTTATTTAATGAAAAGTCAGCCAGAAACATTTCTCTTTCTCTGACAGTATTCAGTCCAGTGCGGACAAGGATTTAGTCTGTCTCCTGGGTCTCCTAGACCCTTGGTGTCGCCCTCACAAATAACACACTCCAGTGAACTCCCACCTCCCAGCACGGTTCAACAAGCAGAATCCTCTGTGATCACGCAGGGCGGAAAGATTCTCCACACTACAATGCTCCCCACACAGCATATAAACACTGTTGGAATCCCAAAGTCTCTGACGAGAGTAAACACTACCCCCAAAAAAATGAGTTGCTGTCACTGTTCAGAGCCATACTCCTAAAAAGAGATGACTGACATGGTGTCATTGCAAAATTTCACTTAACCCCTTCGCGCCGGGAAGCCGCCATGCATGCGTAGTGAGTTTCAAAATTTGGACGCTGCTATTGTCCAAACTGTAGACAAAGACTCTTTTCAGCAATATGTATCATGACAAACACTTTTTTTTATGTCAGTTGCTGCATGAATTGCCAGATCAGCGGTAACATTGGCGCTATTGTGGGGCTTCATTGAGAAGGATCGAGGGTCTGCGCGCTACTACGGCAGACAGTGTGCTGGCCTGCCCCACACCCAATGCGGTCACCGGTGAGACTATGGAATGCGTCCGCTGCCTTAACCACAAATGGCACGCTTTTTTGAGGCCGTCCAGCTGGATCCTTTGTCCGCTGCAGTGCAGGAATGTTTGCGGTCAAAGGGTAGCAGCACACAGTTCTCGTAGTCGTGTCGCACAGCTGACGCTCCATTGGACTACACACAAGGCCAATCTTTGAGGGCAGATAATCCCTTGACAAAAGCCACGCAGACTTCCTACTGTGCCACATTTGATTCACTGATACAAAATAGTGCACTCTTGTTAATTTATTTTGCAGGTTTATTGTTCTCTGATTGTTTAGCGAGCTTTTGAAATGGCACTGTGCCGGCCATTGGCACTAAACATATCCCGCCGTCAAGGGGTTAATAGAGTTTCCACCATGCAAACGTTTGAAGCCTTATCTACGAAAGAGGGGGAAGCCAAGGAAGAACGGCCATGTCTAAATGAATCTGAAATGAGGCCGAGCTAGGACCAGCAAACCGCAGCCCAGGAATATCCTCACGCACAGGGCTCACCTGAATCTCTCCTGGCCCGCTGTGTCCCAGATCTGTAATTTGACCGACTTTCCGCCCACGTTGATGATCTTCGACCCAAACTCAACACCGATGGTATGATTGGAATCCTGTTTGACTGCAAGAATACAGAAAAAAATAGGTTTCACACAAAAAAATTACTACAACAATTCACTTCAAGCTTACAAGAAAGATGCATTTTGATGGGAGAGAGATCCAGTATCCAGCTGAAATCCTGGGATTTTTTCCCCTCGCAATTTGAAACAGTGGTGAAGCAAGAGACAGGTGGGGATACAAACATCAGACCCTGATTTTATGATTTGTGGATTTAAGGTCTTGTCAGTAAGCTTTTTGTAACATCTTACTATTATTAAGGATACCAATGTCAGTCTAGTGTTGCGACATCCTGGTTATTTTCAAAACCGGGGAACCGGTGTCGCTGAACCGGTCGGGAACCGGTGTCCCGATTTTTTCCTATCATAATGGGTACAAATCTAACTCTATAAGGAATAGCGTGTGCTCCAAATTCATGGTTGTGAATTTGTAACATTCATTTTCCTTTTTTCCGGAACCGGGTCCCGATCGGGACGGTCGGGAACCGGTGTGACCGACCGAACCGACCCAGCCTTAAATGTCACCACTCACCAGTACAAAGTTGCTACTTATGGGAGATCTCAGCCATAATTTGCTTATTTTAGTTTGGTTTTGGCTTTGGTTTTTGGTTGTTGTTGTTGTTGTTGTTACAGTAACAGTACAGGTAGTAAATCAGTGGCAACAAGTGGCAACAATGTACCAGGAAAGGAAAAATTCATACGGAAAATAAAACAAAGTGATTTTTCCGGAAGCTATGTGGTGTGAATTCAATCATCCATTGTCAAGGACACAGTAAGGCAGTAAACGTGGCCATGCTATGGATGTCACATAATTTGGGCATGATTAATTTGACAATGACAGGGTTACCTTGGTGGTACTTACATTTACTTTCGATGAATTGATGAAGAATACATGATTTGCCCGTGCCCGCACTGCCTATCACAAGGAACTTGAACAAAAAATCTGAAGAAAAAAAAAGAGAAAAGCAAACACAATTAATGCATTAACACAATGCACGCATACGAGGCAATCATGATAGCCGTGATGGGTGAATGTGATGTACAATTTTGGGGAAAAACTGCAAAAATAAACCAACTTGACCACATGAAATTAATCTGACCCTTTGTTCAGACATCTAAGTAACATAAATATGCAACTTGCGCAAAGTGGAAATCGTTCTATATATCGGTATAAAGATAATTGATGCTCTGTCTAGTTACCTGTATGATGCAGGCCTACTACTTACTAGACTGAGTTGTGACTTTGTGTACAAACTCGGCCATGATTCATCATTTCATGAATCATTGAACGGATTCATCTAAGGCAGTGGTTATTTACCCGGCCACCGGCGCCCGTGCCACAAAAGCTATTTACCCGGACCCTCACTTAGCTGGTGTAAGTTGCCGCATTGCATGTATTTACCGTAATACACGTGTGTACCGGTCTACCGGATAGCAGTGCAATGTGCGGACAATGACGTCTGTTCAGCACGGATATATATACGTTCGTGGTGCAGCCTACTCTTTTCACAACGGTACCCAACAAATTCATGAATATTCAGTTTTTCTAGCAAAAAAAAAAAGATAGATACATACATAGATACATAGGCCTTTTAGTTTTTGTATTAATCTCATGTTTTTATTTTTAAAATTTAGTGGGCCTGACGTTTCGATCCTAGCAGGACCTTTCTCAAAGGCAGAGTGACAAGGACAATACAGATACATGTACATGAAGGAAGGGGGAAGAGAGTGAATAGGACACGGATGAGAAACAATGGACAAAGAGTAAAGCTGGTAGGGTGAGATCAAAGGGAAGGGCAAGGAGTAGGGTAGAGATTAGTGAGAAGAGGGGGAAAGATCAAAGAGAGAAGTGTGAAGGAGTGAACACAAAAGAAGGATTATCAGAAAGCTGCATGGTGTTAGTCATTACCCTCCTGGATGTTGAGACCATGTGGTTGAATAGTCCAAAGACGCTTCATCCACATTTTCTCACGGCTTAGACGGACAGCATTACTACGGTGACCAAGGGATTCTATGCCCAGTACACTCATATCTGATATCGAATGATCAGGGAGATTGAAGTGATACCCAACAGGGGTGTCCATTTTATCGGTTTTGATTGTAGACCTTTGGCCATAAATATGTTTTATGAGGGTGTTTTTGGTCTCGCCAACATACTGAACATTACAAACTCTACATGAGATGAGGTATATGATGTTTGAGGTAGTGCACGTGATAGAGCCATAGGTCGTGTGGGTAGTTCCAGAAGAATGTCCATTGAAAGAGTCTATTTCCTTGACATGTGTCTTGCAAACAATGCATTTCGAGGTACACTGAAATGTTCCAAATTTAGAGGGAGGTGAAGTGTCCAAAGGGCAAATTTGGAAAGGCATCAGCCGGACGATCTGACGTGTGGAGAATATGGTGGTTTTCCTTAGTTATTTCTTAAATTTCAGTAAATTGTTTTGTTGATATACTTTTCAAACAATGAAGTCTTTGAGAAGAGCGAGAAAAGAATGAAATAAACAGAGTCCTGAACTCCACTGCGAAAAAAAAAATTATCGAAATAAAGATTATCCATGAAATCCAATTTCACAACCATGAACTAGCTTTAGCCTAGGCATGCATTACATGTACATAACAATTAACAATAACATTATTACAACCCCCACAGTCAATCTAATCTATTCGCGTGCCACGCAAAAGCAAAGGGTCCGGGTGAATAGCTTTTGACTTTTGAATGGCATCACATCATGGGTGTCGGTGGCCGGATCAATAAACACTTCCTTCATCATTCTAATTTCTAAACTAAGTCGGAATTGTCTCAAGACCTCCCCACTCCCACTCCCAGTTTTCACTCTGTGCAGTCAGTAATTTTATGATTTCTTTGTTAGGTTTTCGGGGTGTTGATTAGTTGTTTACATATCTAATAATGCAATATTGGTCAAGATAGATGTCATGTCTTGAGTGACAAATACTGACAATATTTAGCAACGACGTTACAACTTCAGTGACACACTCACACAGTGACACAGTAACTGACGTGACTAGTGTCTAGTGTGAGTAGTGACATGCACTGACAACATAAACTGAATGAGTGACAAGGGGAAATGACTGCGGTTTGGCCAAGAAGGAAACGGTAAATGCTCGTGCTCCCACATTCAAGAGAATCCTACCGGTGGAGGAACCTTACCGTAAGATTCAGACATCTTTGGTGTGTTTCTGAGGCAAACACAACGTGTCTCCTGAGGAAAATACACGAACGACCGGTCCGTCAATTTCCCAAAATGGCGCACTGATAAATGTTGTAAATAAAGGAAAGGCCTAACCACGAAAAAGAAATAATTTTAGAAATAAATGAAATAAATATAATAACAATACAGAGTTTTATATTTTTTAATTATACATTTGAATGATTATTGTTTAAATTTAGATAAATGGAAATAGATAATTTTATAACTATTTGCAACCGAATCCGACAATGACCTTTCGCAGGGTTATTTTTAGGGGAATGGTGACGTCAGGATTTGAGTGTGACGCATCATAATTGCTGCCCACTGCACTGATCAAGAAGGGGTAGCCCCCCCCCCCCTCCCTTCCCGTTCGCACTCATGGATAATGCATTATGTTTACGAGGACAGCTGATCTGTCAGTTCGGCCAACGTGGAACGAATGATGTGTGGCTGGATGTGGATGGAGGTGGTGTGATGAGGGAGTTGGATTGGCCCACGTTGGAGAAAGCAACGTGACAATAATAATGCAGGGGTATATAATAAGCTCAGTTGACATCAAGAGCATCAGTCACTCGATCGCGAAGAGCCTGCTTGGAGTCAAGTTTCTACTTTCTGTCTCTTTTTGGAAGGGAGTTTTGATCCTGTTTATCATAAGCTGAATCTTGGAAGAAAGATTTCACCATCCGCATCATAGAGGGAATTGCGTTAATTACCGACCGAGACGCTCCATAATACTGCGCTGTAGTACCAAACGCATCTATTTTGACTGGTTTTGGGTCTCAAATCTGTCCGCCTGCGCCTATAACATCATGGGGACTTGGTTTACAAAACTCACCAGTGCCATCTCGGAATTGGCTGGATACAGCGGCCCTCCCATGAGGATTCTCATGTTGGGGCTTGACGCTGCCGGTAAGTTTGTCTTTCTTGTTTTCTTCCCTTTTTTTACAGAATGATATTCTTATAATGATATTCATCAAAAAATTTGTTGAAAAGCACCGAGTAACTGAGTGTACATTGCCGGAACATCTAGCCCTCTATACACAAGTCTGCATTGTTGATACAGGTGTATCTATTTGGGCCATTTAGTTAAGGCATGGAGGAAGGAAAATCTATTTTCCTTCCTCCATGGTTAAGGGGTATCAGTATTTCTTTTAATGCCTCCTTTTCAGGGTTAAATTCAAGGTTTGGGTTACAACACAGGTGAAGTTGGTGAGTGGGGA
The DNA here is from genome assembly GCA_949987565.1 of Luidia sarsii. Lineage (NCBI taxonomy): Eukaryota > Metazoa > Echinodermata > Asteroidea > Paxillosida > Luidiidae > Luidia > Luidia sarsii. The sequence goes on along the minus strand of OX465101.1, from coordinate 1,914,768 downwards.
CTTGTATATAGAAAAAACCGAGTCATCAACATTTTCATGTCTGACAAAATTAAACAAATACGTACCAAATCACCTCTGATTTCTCGTGTTCTAATCCTGGTTAACTTGAGGCAACTCACCGCTGCTCAAACAATGCCAATTAAAACTGTAAGGCCCCTTACGAATCGTCCCCAGTCACCGCACAAAATCCTGAAAATAAAGGCTGTGTGTTTACGCCCTGGATGCGATTTTTTTCCCAGGATGGGAAAGGCCACCATTAACACAAACACGCGCTATTGGTTGCATTTCATCCAGACATGGTGAATTATTCATGTGAAAATTTCACACCGACATCTTTAGTACACGCTTGTGGTGTAGTATATACACTAGTTACATTGTGTAGGCATACACAAACAGTCATGTATGGGTGTAAAATAATGTACTGTTTATGTACACTTAACATTGTATACTCAAATCAAGATCTGAGTGGGTAAGTGGAATGATTATCATGAATAATTCACCACGCGTAGACAAAATGCAACCAATAGCGTGCCGTTATGCTGATGGCCTTTCCCGTCCTGGGAAAAAAAATACGCGTCCTGTCCAGCAGAGAGTGTTTTGTTTAGCCTGCAACTGTGGTCAAAACTGAGGTCGTTCTTTAGTATATCTGGGGGACATTTTAACGCATGGAAGAATTGGATTCCAAGTACGAGCCCAAGCCTAAGCCTTCGTTTCGTAAAGAGCCTGAGATTAAAGTACGTCAACCCGAGACAATTATGTATTCATGTATAATCCATGCGTTCAATCGTTCTTCATTCTTTGCCCATGATTCTGATCTATAGGGAAGACGACCATCTTGTTCAAGTTGAAACTGAACGAGGTGGTGTCCACTATACCGACTATTGGCTTCAACGTGGAGACGGTCAGCCCCATGCCCGGAGTCACCTTCACTGTGTGGGACGTGGGAGGACAGGAGAAACTGAGGCAACTATGGAGGCATTACTACCAAGGAACTCAAGGTATACACGTCTTCAAATTAGAGCATCGCCATCTGTAAAAGTCAAAAGATTGCCAAAGTTTGTCTGTTAAACCATGGTTAAACCATTAAACATTCCATCTTGCGAAGACTTTAGCTCAAAATGAGAAAATCGGAGAAAATAGAAAAAGGCAAAAAAGTCACGGTTTTCGCAACGTTCTGTAGCAAACATTTTTGTAGCAAACATTTTTGGATGCATTTTTTGCCCGGTTAAAACTCCCGCTGATGACCATTTTTGTTTCCACGTATTGTATATGGCAGGTCTGATCTACGTGGTGGACAGCAGCGATAGGACCCGCTTGTCGGAAGCGCGAGACGAGCTCTTCTCCATCCTGAAAAGCCCGGAGATTGAGGCCGGCGTTCCCGTGGTCATCATGGCTAACAAGCAGGACCTGCCAGGTGAGATTATTGGGGGCTTTTCGATCTCCCGTGACACCATTTTGTGCCACTCAGCAATCAGCGCGCTATGTGAGACGATGGTTGTGGTTCTTTATGATTATTATTGTCAGGCTGGACGCGGGGAATAAAATTATATAGTCGAGTTTACAGCAGGGGCGCCATGGTTTGGCCAAATACAACATTGGGAAGATCGGGAAACATCGATGTCCACAGTTTTCTTTCTAACTTACACAGTTTGTGATATACAAAAAATGTTGCAAACTGCTTACTGACTAAAAAATAATTACCGAAATGCAAATCTTAAAATTTAATGGGCCTGACGTTTCGATCCTAGCATGACCTTTCTCAAAGGCAGAGTGATTACACAGTTTGTAGATGGTCATGGTAGAATCCTCATGTTGAAGTCTTACGGTTTTGGATGCTGTATTTTCCGAGAAATCTTCACTCAAACATCGACAAAAAGTGTATAACTCGCGAGTGATGAACTATTTCTCACACTACAGAACCGACGGAGCGCAAACCGGACGGTTTTTTGCATTTTTCTACTTTCTCAGATTACCATTTGAGCTAAAATCTTCGTAGTATTTCTCTTTTGGAATGTTTAATGGTTTTACACAGAAACTGTGGCAATATTTTGACTTTTACCAATGTTGTATGGGCCTTTCAAATTTCGGTGTCACAAATCTTGAGATAATCAGCTGAACTTGGGTTTTGTTTCTATTCTTCAAAAAGAAGGAAATGGAAAAAATTTCAAACATGATCATGACGAAAAGGTATTACTGTTAAAAGCAAACGTATTTATAGCAGATGATAAACTGATGAGGGTTTGCCCTGCTCGATGTGATAAGCATTGAGTGCTCACTGCTCAGTGCTTTGCCCGATGCCTGATGAAACATTTCCAGGCAGCTCGGGAGGGATTCGAACCCGCGACTATTATTCGAATCCACCACACGACCTCGACCAACTCGGTGGTCAAGTGGTTAAGGACTGAAGTTTGTTTCATCAGGCATCGGGCAAAGCACTGAGCTCTCAGTGCTTATCTCGTCGAGCAGGGCAAACCATCACTTCTAGTGAAGACGTCTTAACCCCTTGAACACCGAGCTGTTCGAGGTCGTGTGGCGGATTCGAATAACTATTCGAATGACATTCTCATCGACGCAAACATCACGTTATATATGATTCAATTCGGTACCCGCCGCTATACATTATTCGAATCCGCCACACGACCTCGACCAACTCGGTGGTCAAGTGGGTGAGACGTCTGCGCTAGAAAGCAGGAGTCGCGGGTTCGAATCCCGCGCACCGGGCATATTACATGCGGGAGTTGGTTCGATTGTAAGAGGACCGACCGCGTATGCTTCATTTTTCAATGTCTTCGTTTGGGGCTCATTCTTTTTCTTTCTTTTCGTCTCGATGCAGGTTCGCTCGGTCCGTCGGATATCGCCAACGCCCTCAACCTGCGTGACCTTCGCCAAAACCCGTGGCACATCCAGGGGACGTGCGCCCCCAACGGTGAGGGCATCTACGAGGCCGTCAACTCCCTGGCCAAGATGGTCCGTGTCTACAAGAAGGGCGGCTCAAGATGAGCGGCGACAAAATCTTTCGGGGTGTTGCTTTTTTGTTCGTGGACCTTTTGTTTTTCGAAGACGCGGCTCTGGATCAGACTCAGGATTGCATGGGCTCGGCCTGCGTTGAAATGGATCACAACGCAGGCTTGTGGTTGCGGCTTTTAGATCGGTATTCGGAAGACAGCGCATCGCCTTCAAGAAAAAAAATACAAGCTTTTATCTTTTGAGTAATAGCCTGATATAGGCTACAGAAATTACTTAAAGCCCCTACACAACATTGGTCGAGGTCAAAGAATAGCATCCATACGTTGTCTGATCCAACATAATTATGCATGAAATAGCACACCTGTGAAAATTTCAGCTCAATCCGCCAGTCTCTAGAAAATAGTAAAAACCGCTTCAATTGTTTTGCGAAAATGCAGCATTCAACGCCGTACTGTTCCCAAAAATAGTTTAGATCTAGGTGAGACGTAAATTATTTCTTTTACTCATTTCTTTCAAAATACAACATTTTAGGCAGAAATATTTCAGTGAGAGGTTTCGACTATAACCATCTTCAAACTGTATAAGTTTCATGTAAATCTGTGAACATTTCTGTTTTTCGATCTTACCAATGTTGTGTAGGGGCTTAAATTACCAAACTGCAAATATCGAAAATGTGGAGGGCCTGAGGTTTCAGTCCTAGCGGCACCTTTCTCGCTTTGCCTTTGAGAAAGGCAGCGCTATAGGATCTAAACGTAGGGCCCTCAGTATTAGGAAGCTTTAGTTTTCATAACAGAGAGGAAGAATGAGCTCAAAGGCCCTTTTTCCAAAACTCGGCTCCGGGTTTTTTTTCTTCTCCATTTCTCTCATCCATTTTAAAAGTACAAGACATGGAAATGGGGAGGCCTTTGGCTTCGGATTTTATAGAAGACACAGGCTATCCTTTTGAATGGTGTGCGGTAACACCATGTAATACATCCCTTATGAGACGGAATGTGGCTCTGAAAAGAGCCGGTAACTCTGCATGGAGATAAAACCGAGAAAAATAGTTTAAACATATACATGGTGTCATCGCAAACCTTCCACTTGGTATCATCCATAATGCAAACCTTCAAATCTTAGTTTATTGTTTGGTTGAATTTGGGACTGCCTCTGTTTTCTAACCTAAAATACTTGAAAGGGCTTGGCGTTTCACTCCCTGCTGGATCCTTCTCAAAGTTCTCTATACAGGACCGAAATTATTCAATTTTCAAAGACATATATTTTATACTTTCAAACAAAGCTGAGATTCAATCAAAAGACTATTTATTTTATTAAAACTTAAGAGGGAAACATTGGTCAAAATGGTCTAAATAGGACGACTAAATACTGAAAAAGTTCCAACTTTCGCCTGATTACTCACAGAGAACATAAAAATTGACCATTTGTTTTTCTTAAATAATTGATTTGTTAAATATTTTTGTCATTTGTAAATATGAATATTTAAATATCTTTATAATTATTGCTAACGCGTTTTTACCATTGTGTGTGGTTATAAACAACCTATTTTAATCATTGTACAGTGAATATCTTTAAATATGTGAATATAAAGCTTTGAAAAGTCGATGTATATTTTCGGTAATGTACATAATTTTATCAGTAAGATCTTCAGAACATAACATAAATGGAGAATGGAAAATTGTTTAAAAATTTAATCTAAGAAGTGATATGGTGAAATAGTTCTTTAATGATGATGAGGAGATTGTGCACGTGGAAATAAATAAATGTAAGCAAAGAAATACATAACAATTTTATTTTATTACTTGTGCTTTTGGTTTGTTCTGCTGAAAACTCCGGTCTGGATAATACTCTATTAAAATAAAAGTTCAATCCTGAAAAAAAATGATGCTTCAATAATTACTGTTTAGAATGTAGGTAAAATGTTACTAGTTTTCGGTTAGGACTGTCCTGTAATAATTGTAAAAAAAAATATGGCTAAATTTGAAGAATGAGTGATTAATGCAGGTGAATCTTTGACTATAGCATTGGTTGAAATTTGATAATTATTTTGGTGTTTGTTTGTTTGTTTGTTTGGGGGGCAGGGGATATTGTAACCATCTTGTTCTCAGAAACATGGGTAAATAAGTTTGCCCTCCCTTAAATTTTACAAAAACACCTGAGCCTGTAGATAGGGCGTCCTATTGTGACGTGGCACAATTTGAAATTGATAGGCGTTTTCCGGATCAAAAGTATAGCCTTTTTTATTTTAAGGATCGAGCTCAAAGAGCTATTTCGGGTAGCTTGTTGGCAGCTCAAGCCTGAATCGTATCCCACGAAGGAAACGGCCGGTGTCCACCACGATCGAGCTTCCACGATAGCAACCTTGACCCAGAGAGAAAATGCCCAATGTCTGGCGTCTAAATGTCGTGATCGTCGGTCGTTGTTGTTGTTGTTGTTGTTGTTGTATTTTGACATTACGTCAGCCTCGTGGCTTCCACGTGTCACCTTACACGTCCGCAGCTATACGGCATAACTGGATACAATGGAGACGTTGCCAGGTTGGCAGAGTGCAAGGATGGACATAACGGGGTTTTTTCAGGACCCAACTCGATCCAACTTGTGTGTTTTGTTGTTGTTGTTGTTGTTGTTGGTGTTGTTGTTGTTGTTGTTGTTGTTAAGAAACAAGTAAGCCTAAGGGAACCCATCACTTAAAGAGACAAGGCGGCCGCCCTCAATATCAATTTAGAACAGTATTCTCAACACCATTGGCTTCCTTTTCTTTTGAACGAGAAACGAAGGTTTTGAACTTGACCAGGCGGTCGGCTTTCTTGAAGCAGAACAAAAAATTGTTTCCTTTTTTTTTGTCAGGAGAGACGCGTTGCTTTTGCTGGGATACTTTGCAGCGAATTGAGTTGGGTATTTTGTCTGAAAACACTCAGGAATGTTCTGGCTCTGGGAAGAACTGATTTTTGACTTTTGATTTGTCGGGTATTTATGTTCCGTTATTCCTCGTAAATTTCAATCAATGAAAATCTCGAAATGACCAAAATATTCACGGTCTCGACATCCAGGGGTGAACGAGTGACATTTATCAAAAAATATCTAGAACTGAATGACATTTTTGAATGTATATCAGAGTTCACCAATGTTGTATGCAATTTTGATCTTCGCCGACATTCCTGATGCTTCATCATATTATTTTAGTTCTTGCCCAAAAAATTAAGACTGGAAAGGAAAAGGAGGGTTTCAGTGGTTGATTTGTCCTGTTTTCGGACACCGTTTGGCATTCCACGTAATGTGCAGCTCCTCGGTGTCAACACGCTCTCCAACGTCAACATGCTCCCCTAGCTGCCTAAACAATTATTGCCGGACAGTGCGAACCAAGCGCGCTCGCTGTGCGGCACGGGTACTACCTGACCAAAGTATTGGAGGACTGGGGAGCATGTTGACATTATAACGCCGTGTTGACACCGAGGAGATAAGACACGTATCAGATTCCACGTGTTGGATTCCACGTCATCTCCTTATGAAATCGATAAACTGCTGCATATTCATCAGAAGCAGCAACGGGTTCGATGGACCATTCGGCTATGGCTCGCAATAACACGCATTTCTATGTAAGCCGCCAGCCTTAACTGATGAAATCCACTATCAATCGACTTGCTAATTTTAGCGCAACCACTGAGCTGGCCGTAGCCGAAGCCATTAGGATCCACATCATGCAAATTGCCGCGGAGACTTTGCATCCGGGAGCTGATTAGCCGATACGCCGCACACGTCATGAATAATAATAATACCAACGACTACAACTCCACGTGTACCCAACCACATCGCACCTTCCATGTCAGCGTTGAGTGCATGCAACGTCGCTTGACAGCGCGTATAAAACCCGCCGCGAGTGAAAACACCGTTCATTCTACAATTATCATCGCTTCAACCATTGCTTCAACTCTCCGGTTCCGACCTGCCCACGAACGCAGCTGAATTCCCAGCGATTTTCGAGTACGAAATCACCGTCGCAAATAGAATATACCGAAGCAGCAATGGGTCTGTTTCTGTCGAGGATGACGAGCGCTCTTCAGAACTTCGTGACTGGCGGCGCACCCTGTCGGATCTTGTTGCTAGGTCTGGACGCTGCAGGTGAGTTGAGATCGTCGCACAATTGTTTTCTTTTTCTTCTCCTCAGTTCGTCGTGTAAAGACTCGTCTCATGCGAGGGAATCATTTTTACAGGCAATAGCTCCAGGCATGTATTCTTCGAGAAGAAAAATCTATAGTGACCTTCCAAAAGTGATCAGATCATTTGCTTTTTGATAGAGAGAAACAAAAGAGTTGCTCTCACCTGTGAACAAAATCCTTTAGGCCCTGTGTATCTTTCCAGAGCAAATTATTCTA